>JANZLC010024238.1:0-10349 GCA_026413385.1 Erythroxylum gracilipes
AATTAGTATTGTGTGAACTAACTTTTGATTTTATTGTAGAATTTTACAAAAAGCTTTAGAGATCTATTCAACCCCCCTTCTAGATCATTTACAGTTTTGTCTCTCTAGAAAAGGATTCGTTTATCTGGCACAGAAGATTTGGACATGCCAGCATAAGCATTCTATCAAAATTGTCCAAAAACAAGTTAGTAAGAGGATTACCGACCTTAAAGTTCAAAAGCAATCAAGTTTGTGGGCTTATTTAAAAGGTAAACAAGTAAAAGCAACTTTCCTCCTAAACATATTATGGCTACTAACCAACCACTTGAACTGGTGCACATGGATTTATTCGGTCCCACTAGGACTCAGAGGTTTGGTGGTAAACATTATAGTTTTGTTCTAGTACATGATTACTCAGTATTTACATGGGTTTATTTCTTATCAAATAAGGATGATGCTTTTGAAGTGTTTGAGAAATTTTGTAGAAAAAATTTAGATAAAAAAGAGTACTGCATCACTTCAATTCATGGAGGAGAATTTGATAACATAAAGTTTGAAGAATTCTATGACAGCAATGGTATAACTTACAAATTCTCTTGTCTAAGGACGCCTCAGCAAAATGGAGTTGTAGAGAGAAAGAACAGAACTTTGGTTAATATGGCCAGGACCATACTGTGTGAAGTGGACTACCTCATAGATACTGGGTAGAGGAAGTATGTTATGTACTTAATAGATGTCTTATAAGACCTATTCTGAAAAGACCCCCTATGAGTTGTGGAAAGGAAGAAAACCAAATGTTGCTTACTTTCGAGCATTTGAGTGCAAGTGTTTCATGATAAACAATAAAAAAGACAACCTTGGAAAGTTGATGCGAGATCAGACGAAACTATTTTCTTGGGCTATAGTACCGTTAATTAAGGATTCAAAGTATATAATAAAAGAATAAAGGAAAAAGAAGAATCGATACATATAGTATTTGATGAAGCACTACCTTTGATAATAACAACTGACTCAAATGATGAAGAGCATCCATTGGTACCTAAATATACATAAGAGATTCAAACTACATTTATAATACCTTCAAAATCACAAAATCAAAAAAGCCTCTCTGAAGCTAGAACAGAGCAGTCTCCTTCATCTCAGTAGAAGCCTATGCAACATAAAACATTGAAAGAATGGAGAGGTCTTGATACACATCAATATATTCTTGGAGACCCTCTGAAAGTCTAAGAACAAAATCTCACAACTAGAACTGAAGTCTGTTAAAGAAGCTCTTATTGATGAGAATTAGGTCTCAGTTATGAAAGACAAGCTAAGTTAGTTTGACGAGAGCAAAGTATAGAATTTAGTGCCTAGTCCACAAAACAAGTCAATTATTGGATCTTGTTGGGTATTTCGAAACAAACTTGACGAAAATAGTAAGGTGGTAAGAAACAAAGCTAGACTTGTAGTTCAAGGTTACAGTCAATAAGATGGCATTGATTTTGATGGAACTTATGCACCTATTGCTAGATTGGAATCGATTAGAATTTTGATTGACTTTTCATGCTATATAAATTTCAAGTTGTTCCAAATGGATGTTAAAAGTTCATTCTTAAATGGTTATATTAACGAAGAAGTATTTGTTAAGCAACCCTTAAGTTTTGAAGATGAAAACCATCCAGATTAAGTGACGAAGTTATCCAAAGCATTGTATGGTTTAAAGCAGGCCCCTCGACCACGGTATAAGAGGTTAAGTAACTTTTTGCTTGAGAATAACTTTGAAAGAGGAAAGGTTGATAAATCCTTATTTATTAAAAGAAAGGAAAATGATTTACTCATAGTGCAAATATATGTTGATGACATAATATTTGGTGCTACTAATTCATCTTTCTGTAAAGAATTCTCATCATTAATGCAAGGGGAGTTTGAAATGAGCATGATGGGAGAATTATCATTCTTTCTTGGATTACAAATCAGACAAACAAAAAAAGGAATCTTGATCAGCTAAGATAATGCACAAAGGAACTCATTAAGAAATATCATTTTGAGAATGCCAAACCAATAGGTACTCCAATATACACTGGAACTAAACTTGATAAAGACATTGAAGGCAAATCTATGGATGAAACAAACTATAGAGGAATGATTGGATCACTACTATATCTTACAAGCTCAAGACTAGTCATTATAACTAATGTGTGTCTTTTTGCTGCTTTCAATCAAATCCAAAAGAAAGCCATTTTCAAACAGTTAAAAGAATATTTCAATATCTCCACAGAACTATAGATTTTAGACTATGGTATCCAAAAACTGATTCATTTGACATAGTAGGCTGTTATGGTGTAGATTATGCAAGTGATAAAGTTGATCGAAAAAGCACAAGTGGTCACTGTCAATTTCTTGAAGGATGTCTAGTATTATGGTCCTATAAGAAGCAAACTTGCACAACGTTTTTGACGACTGAAGCGGAATACTAGCAGCTGCCAACTGTTGTGCTCAATCTTATGGATGAAGCATTAACTACATGATTTTTCTCTAAACCTTTCTCATATTCCTATATTATGTGAAAAAGTGAGTGCTATAAATCTTTCTAAAAATCCTGTGCATCATTATAGGACTAAGTATATAGAAATCAAATATCATTTTCTTAGAGATCATGTATTAAAAGGAATCATTAATCTTTTGCATGTTAACACTGAGAATCAAGTAGCTGAAATTTTCACCAAGCCACTCTCTAAAGATAGATTTTATGTGACAAGAAAAAAGCTTGCATTTAAAGACAAGCAGGAAGTTCTAATAAGTTGTGATATGGATCTGTTAGAAGATACACAAACAATCACACTTCTTGTATTAGTGTACGATCGTTCATCTTCACACGAGATCAACATTCAAGAAGCACCCAATATTATAGAAACAGACTTCTCTCCTCTACTTACCCTCATTGTTCTTCGAAGCATCGCTCTTGACTCCCTGCATTCCAACTTTATGGTTGCATCTCAAATCTTCTAAACCTCACCCATCTCTCTTACAATGGCATGAACTAGATCAAAAGGACAAAAGGAAACTCCAACTTTTACTGATTGTCCTGGTAAAGCTCATATTACTGAACCTATTTCCTCTAAGCCCTAAGTATCAGAAGTGCATTAGGTTATAAATGATGATGATTCAAAAAAAAGAACATTCCCTTTTGATTAGACAACCATGAACCCAAGGAAGTCTTGTAAAACAAGCCGAGAAAGTTTCTAAACAAAAAGAAAACCCTGATGCTGAAAAGAAAAAAGAAGAAGAATGCAAAAAAAAAGAAAAAGGGAAGAAATGAAGAAGGGAAAAGCTCATATAATTGAAGATACTGTTGATAGAAATAAGTTGTTTCATGAAGATGATTTGTAAGGAAAACAGAACAAAGAAGATAAAAATAGCTACACAAAAAGGAAAGACATCAATACCCCAAAAAATGTTTCAATCAGTGGAAGCTGAAGTTCACTATAAAATGCAGTATAAGAAAAGAAAGGTGGTTTTCGGGCGAATCTTGCCTCCCATGATGTTTAACGATATAGGTATACTTATCTCTCATTACTTTATTGCCATTAGTTGGGAAATTTTTTTGACACTAAATGAGACAGTATACGATGAGCTAATTAGAATATTCTACACATACATGAAAAAGGAAAAATTTAATGGAAAACTGTCCATTGTCTTGTGGTGAATGAATGTGAAAATTTAATTCTAAGGAAATCTTAAGAGATATACTAGAAGTAGCTCCTATAGGAAGAACTAATTTTTCCTGTCATAAGTGGGATGTTGATGATTTGAAGATAGTAGAAGTTGTCAAATCCATCTGCATTCATGCTAAAAACACCTAAGACTGAAGACCTTGGAGCAGACAATTAGACTTAATACCATGATGCCTTGCATCACTTTTAGCTACTTCAATTTTTCCCAAGAGTAGCTCAGTTGAAAGAAGCAGCTTGCTGGACACTTATGTGGTATGTAATTTGTTAAAAGGGAATAAAATGAATCTTCCAGCTATGATCTTGAGGTTCATGGTGTACATGGGGAATTATAAGAATACAAATGGTTACTTACATTATAGAATGTTGCTCACCAAGATTTTCAACCATTATGGAGTCCTTTTGTAAATCTGAATTGGTATCCTCCAGCTAAGTTTCACCCTTCCATTCCATATCAATTTGGATACATATTGCAAAACAATGTCTGGGTAGACAAAAGATCTAAAAAAGTAGCATAAAACATACATCTTGCTCTAGACCAACAAACTCCTGTTCCTCCTCAGGATGAAAATAGTGCAAATCTTCAACAACAGCTGAAGGATATTCAAGCCAATTATGAACAAATGCGAGAACGAATAGACAACATGCAAAATCAACTTTTTGACATGTAGATTTTGCTCAGGAAAAAACTTGAATCTCTTAAATAACTCTGTTGATATTTGCTTTCTACTTAGCTTACTTATACTAATGATTTTGTTTGATGCATAATTTACTCTTTTCCTCTAATTCATTCTTTTTTTTTATTTCACTTCCTCCCTATACTTTTTTTTAATAATGATAAAGGAGGAGAGTTTATGTGGATATTTTTTTTTCATATTTCTACATATATGATGATATATTTCTCAATACATATTTCTTAATGCTGCCTTGATTATATATGATTGATTATGTTGTTGAACTTGTGAAAATTTGTGATATATAAATGATAGGTTCTTTTCTTTAGAGACAAGCTCCTTTTAATTATGTCTGAACATATAAAAGTTACAGGTATCTTTTCAAAATCATCATCTTTTTGAAATTTGAAAAATATATCTATTATTGCTTATCATCATAAATTGAATTTATTTCCTTGTATAATTAACGATCTTATTCTCAAAAGGAAATAAAATCATTAAAAATACGCTTTCTTTCTTGCAGGAACCTTCATTATGAACTTACCTTATTAGAAATGGTTTATCCGAAAGGATCCTACTAAGGACTTATATTATCCTTGTGATTACAGGAAGATTTTTTTGGCAAAGATGACATCGAAGTTATTCATATTTAAATCTATCCAGTTGACTAAGGATGCAAGATTAAGCAACAACTAGTTGAAGAAATTGAATATTTAAGGCAGAGCTAATGTGACTGTAAACAACAACTAAATGATTTAGAAGCTTGCGAAGCTATATTGTCAAAACACATCGAAAGCATATACATTCTTGAAAGTGATTTCTTTGTAAAAAATTCTCTTATGCATTAGAAAGTGAAATTTTGTTGAGAGAGATTACTGAAGCTCATATAGAGCAAACCTCTTTTTTATTTGAAAGCTTGTAAAGGCTAGTGAAACATTACTAGTATGGAAGGTTAAAGAACCTTGAAAAATATTAAATTGCTTGATATGGGTAAGGGATAAAAAACAATTGCTTGGTAATATATTATTATTGGATGAACCATATTTCTATATTCGAGGTTCAGGTATTGCTCTATACCCCCCGATTATGAGAGGAATGGACTATCATGCGGGTGACAAGAAGCACTACAAGAAAACATCACAATTTGCGACGTTTATAAAATTTCACAAAATCTCAAAAAACATCCCAGAATACAATTTGTGATGTTTTAAAAAACATCACAAATAACGTCACCAAATTTGGTGTAGGCAAAAGGTTTCTGCGACGGGCAAAAGGTTTCTGCGACGTTTCCTATAAAATGTCACGAAAAATATGGACATTCTACGATGTTTTAATTAACGTCACTAAAAGATTGGTCTTTCTGCTACATTTTTTAGAAACGTCACAGAAAGTTACATTCCACGACATTTTTGGAAACATCACAGAAAGTCACATTCTGCGACGGTTTTAAGATGTCACGAAATGTTGCTTTCTATGACGTTTATACAAAAACATTGTAGATTACTTTCTATGACGTTTATACAAAAACGTTGTCGCAGATAGTTGTATTATTTTTTAATTATTTTTTCATTTTTTGAAAATCATTTTAATTTAATAATTTAATAATTTTTAATTTTAATAATTAATTTTTAAAATAAAATTTTATTAAATCTTATTTGTTTAAAAACTATTCAATATTATTTATGAATTTTATTTATTTAATAATTCTTCAATTTTTTTAGTATATCATTAATTTTAATGATTATTCATGTATCACAAGAATTTCATACCTGCAAACAATGTATTATTTAATTGCAATTCACAAACATATCATAATAAACTAATTAATATCAAAAGTACATCATAAGTATATAGTAAATAGTCATAAGTATCTAATATATCAATATGAGTACATATATCTAACCTAAACGAATATTATGTGTAGAACATAAAAGTTCCAAGAGCTTTTTTTGCTGTTAAAAATTCAATTCTTTGTTGTTTGACTTCGGTAGTTAGTCGATCTTGTATTTGTTCAACTTTTTTATTCAATTCATCGACTTGAGACTATAACTCTTGATTAACCTTCTTCGACTCCTCTAGTTCGTCTCGAAGTCTCTTTCTGACCGAAGTCTTCCCTTGTAGTCGAGGCCCAACTCCCATGCCAATAACGTAATATGATCTAGTGCCTAAGACTTTGTCGCACATTTCATCCTCTGTCATCGGATGACCTTGTTCTATTGAATTTTCCAATTCCTTACATATTAAATCCTGAAAATTAATTAGATACACAGTCTCATTTAAGAAATATTTGTAAATGAACTATGTTCTCACCCACTTTTCTCTGCCTTCGGTAGTTGTCCATTGACCTTTACTTTCATCATAATGAGTGTGATCTTCTGGCTGTGCAGGAGCACATGGCTCATCAGCTACATTTCCAAGAAGATGACGATACCGCGAATACAGTTGTGTTGGTACTAAGCTGCTTGATGCAACCTTATTCTTCTTCTTGGATAGACCAGGTCCCATATGAATCACTTGCATTTAATTCGACATTAGATTTCAATGATACTATTAATTGACCATCAGAAAGCACAAACTGAAAGTATAAAGAGAAAACTTCGCCTTTGGTTAATTGAGGCTGAACGAAGCTTTTTGAAACAATAATGAACACATCAACTGAAAAATTGGCTGTCCTTAAACCTTCAACAATGTGATGCTTTTGCAATGACTGCATAAGCATCCAAGAAATAACACATTAGACTGTGATGACCCATCATAGGATATCAATTAAATAACACCCTTAATCTTTCATATCAAAATTTCGACTCTGAGTACAAAGTCAAGCCCATGAAAACAACACCAAGTAAGACAATCATGTGTGCATGTGTAATAAAGCTAGATATAATAAGCATGGATTTGAAAATTTACATATGTGAACAGACTCGACAAAAAATGATTATACAAAGGAATTGATAGGGATACTTACTTCCGTTGTAGTGGTGCACTCTAACCTTTGACAGCATAGCATAGTATTAGATCTCAGACTTTCGAAGAGGTGGACAGTTGTTGGAAATAATTATCAACTTTGCTATAAGGAAACATATAGATCAACTTTTATGTGATAAAAAAAGAAATAGTAATTGAAGTATTCAAAGTTTTTAACAAAAAGATTACTATAATCCAAATAATAAGGAAGTATATACACATCTTCAGTAAGAAAATTATTGTACGCAGTACTGAAACCTCCAAAGACCTCTTAAAAAATACAATTTACAACATGTACAGAATTATGATATAGGGTGAAATGAAAAATTTAACGCTTCAAACCTATATTTTCAAACAGTTGACAGAAGAACATCAACAAAACAGTCATTTAAAATAAGAATAACAAATCACACCATATATTCTTGTTTTCACAAATAAGATTTGTTGCTGACTCAAAATTGGTGATTACAATGGGGTTTCAAATCTCTAAATCCCATTGGACACAACACCTAAATTATGCGAACAAGGGCTCAAGAGGCAAAACACCATGAATATCAAGAGGCAAAACACCATGAATCTAACACTTAATCTGTATCAAGCAATACACTTGATCTTTAGAAATAGGCAAAATAGTATCATTCCATATATGTGGAATGAAGAAAATGATGACCAGCAATCTCAACAAATCATGATTATCAGGACGTAATAGATCAACATGAAACAAGTTGTAGTCAATTTAATCATCATGGGTTCAACCTCTCAACGCCTAATACCACCAACCAAAATATATGCACATAGACACAAGCACAACACAAAGAATAACGAATAAGAGAAATACTCTTTGAGTTCCTGAGATTTTTGAAGATGGTCTTGTATCCCAAAGTGTACTTGCCGCTCTTCATGACAAGAGCCAACCTACTGTTAATGCTCTCATGAGTCTTCTTCTGCAGTTTCCTAACACAAAATATATGAAAAATGCTAATTTTCCAACAAACCCATTAATCAAATGGAGAAGTAAAATGGAACTCGTAGAGATATAATACCATTTTCTTGGTGGCCATCATGGTTGCCCTTCGGAAATAGAGAAGCAAATGTTTCAATAATTGTAACAACCAACCTAGGGATTTTGTTGATAGCGGATCTTTTTATATAAGGTTGTTAGGGTTTTCCAAGGTTGTTGACAACGGATCGTTTTATATAAGGTATGCATAGTTAATTGAAATTATGGGGGAAAAGTCAAGAAAAGGATGAGGACTGTAAAAGGATTGAGAAGGTTAGAAGAATCAATGGAGGAGAACAAATTTGTTCGAATCAATTCCTTAGGTTGAAAGCAAAGTCGGGCGAAGCAATTTTTTGATGAAAACCAATTTTGAGCGACTCAATTTTGGCCGAATCAATTTTGGGTGAAACCAATTTTGGGTGGTAAGAAGGCATAGAGAAGAAACCAGAGAAGAAGAAACCAAAGAAGAAGAAACGTCAGAGAAGAAACCAACAAAATGGTGGGAAATGAATGCACGAGAAGAAAATGTTACTTTTAAATATTAATTAAACAAAACGCCAATAGTGACGTTTTATTCAACAAAACGTCGTGGTTTCTATTTTATGATGTTTTAATAAAAAATGTCACAAAAAGTATTACAAATTCGCGATGTTTTCATAAAACGTCATGAAAAATTCAATTTTTTCGTGACATTTTTTAAATGTCACAAAAATTCTTCACATTCAGTGACGTTTTATCAATAAAACGTCGCGGATTGTGTTGTTTTCTTGCGTGACACTTCTTTTTTTTCTTCTTTTTTAGTAATTAAATATAATTAATTAATTAATTAATTATATTTAATCATATTGAAAACATGGTTAATTAATTAATTCAAACATAATTAATTAATTAATTATATTTTAAACAAAATTTTATTTCTTAAGTTTTTAACAAACCAACCACTATCAATTATAATTGTAATCATTTCTTTTTCCTAACCAACCATCATAATTATAATTATTATATCAATTCTTATTTCTCACCATATTCATTCTCATTCCTATCACCATTTTTCATGTGAATCAAGTACCCAATTTATTGTAAGTAAGTCTTTTATGAGAGGTAGATATCTGTAGATATATGAAAGGGAGTTACCTTACCTAAAGACTAGTTAAATTGGAAATCCAATTTGGTAAGTGAGATGAGCTAAGGAAATATAGACATGATTTTATACTTATTCATTTTAATTCAAATAGCTCCATCATTGTTTTAATGGTTGTCATCAAGGCTCTTATGGAGTGGGAATGAGCCCCAAAGAGAAGGAGGAGGTCATATGCAGATGATAAGCTATAAAAGCTTAGTTTTTTTCACATTTTTTTATAGAACTTAAAGTTTCTTTCTAGGTTAATCACATGCTTTAAAGTCTTGATAAAACTTTCATGCTTAAGGTGAATAGGTGTAGAGATAAAGGATCCTTTTGTCTTAAACCTTTAGCACTTTTAATGAGCTTTGTTGGAGCTCTATTCATAAGTATACTTAAAGATATTGTTGCAGTGCATCAATTAATCAATTTGATAAACTTTAAAGGGAACCTAAAAGCAATAATGGTATTGATGGAGCCAAAAGCCTTACGAAAGTCCAATTTTATTACACAAAATTTGAATGAATGTTTCCTATTGTAGTTTATGAATAACTATTGAGCTAGGAAAATTTTATCCCCTATTATCTCCCATTTGTGAAAGCTCTTTAAATTAGGCTGATAAGAGGTTTTAATAATTATTTGAGCATTAATATCAATAGCCTTGAATTGATTATATAAATTATTGGACCCTGAACTTTGATTGGAAGTTAGAATTATTAAATGAGGAATCGGTAGTGAATGTAGTAACTTGTGTTGAATGTTTTACAATGATATTTGGAGGTTAATGCATGAAATGGGTTTTTGTGTATGTCTGTATTATGAGTAACATCTTTATAATTGAAAAAGTGAGCTTGTATAGTTACTATTTATGTAACTTCTTTGAAATTGCAATTTTTGAG
>JANZLC010024239.1:0-10346 GCA_026413385.1 Erythroxylum gracilipes
GCATCGGCGAGCAAGTAACCGGACCATACCATCAAAATGATGAGCCTTCTGGAAGTGCGTTTTCTGGAGGGAGCAAAACAACACCAGAATGGTCTGCAACGTGAGGCTAAAGAGAAGAGCACCTCTAATGTTCCACTGTTCCCATACTCTCTTCACCCTTGGTGGAATTGGGTCACCCATGTTTTGCCCTCTAGCTATCTACCCAAGTCCGACCTGCTCTGGTATTGGAGTTTGAGAATTTCACCAAGTTTTAGTTTTAGTAGGGGAAGGACTGCGGAACCAGATAGGTCTTTCTTTATTCTTAAACAAGTCAATGGTAAAGTCGGCAGACGTATACTTCAATACTGTATGGGGACTGACTTTTCGTTATTTTGTTGTAAAGATAACTAAAGTGCAAGTGGAATTTAATTTCTCTCTCTCTCTTATAAGCAACTTGAAATAAGCAAATATAATTATTTGTACGTACATCAACATGCCTTTGCCTTCCAAACCCAAAAATAAGCAGAAGAGGTACACAAACGGCTAGTTCACGGACGAACTCACCTACCCTACGGGCAGTAAACCCTCATCTTGCAATCTTAAAGTCATCAAACACCACAAAAGAAGAATAAAGAGGCTCCGTCAGTCACTGTCGCAATCTTAAAATCATCAAACATCGAAAAGAAAAATATTCTGATCTAATTATTATTTGTTACATCAAAATATTAAATAATAAATAGTAAATATTTATGATTATCTAATTATTATAATTTTCAAGAAGAGTTTAAGACTAAAAACATTAACAATTTTATTTATATTGTAGATATAAAATTTAATATACATTAAATAAGAGTGAAATTAAAAGAATAAGAGAAATAAAAACTTATAACTTCGTTCAATCAAATATCTTATTAAATCATATTGAGTATAGTTCTCATTTGATACAAAATTTTCATTATTGAGAAAAGTTTCAACACCATTATTATCCAAATTTATTGCACCAAATGACAAGTTAATATTTTCTCATGTAAGATTGTCTTCCAAGTTACTCTCATCTATCAAACTCAACTATTTAGAAATTGAATCTACATAACTACTTATTCTATAAAGTGTCTTCAGAAATAAATAAAATTAAAGTATTAAGAAATTACTATAAATTATATGCAACTTAATAATGATAATAACACACATTTTCTGAAACTTTAAATTGTATTAAATAAAATCCAAGTTGTTCACTCTTTTGTGATCTAATTTATTAATTTTTTTAGTGGATAAATTCAAATGTGCTATAATTTTTTTCACATTTTGTTGCACTTACACATCGACTCAAAATTCGAGTTGTAAACTTTTGCAATTCTAGAACAATATTTCAGAATTGGTCCCATTAAGCAACTGTAAAACAACAAAAGTAATAGCATAAATAAAATAAAGTGACGATTAATCTTCAACAACAAAAGTGAAAAAATTACTTAGATTAAGTTTGTCTCTTTGACAAATAGCAATTGACATCTCAAAATTACCAAAAACATCCTTATAAATCTCTATTTGTAAGTTTAGGAGATCTTGTATCATCTCGTGGGCAACAATTGTTGTAATAATTAACAACATTGCCTTATTAACTTCAACTTTCTTTATAATACTTGGACTGAAATAGACACTTGAATTCAAAAATACCCCAACTGCAAACAAATAAAAGTAAAATTGTTTTTCTCATCTCTCACTGATAACTACAAGATAAGATATATACAAAGAAGACATATTTCTCATATTGGCTCTGACTGCTTTCTTCATCAACTCCATTACATCATAAAAACAACTCATTATTGCCTTCTAATCATTATCAGCCACACGAATTACCCTCATAAAATGCTCAAAAACTCAAATAATAAATTGACATTAGGACCAAAATTCATTATCTTCGAGTATAATTCTAGAAACATCTAATTTAACATTAGCCTTAACATGGTGAGATGCAACTTATTTATTACTTGTAAATATTTATCTTAACTCTTTCTTCATGAGAATAAAACACTTAATTGATAAGAAATTAGTTGTAAATCTTATAAAAGTAGGACGACACAAATTCCTACCAATTGTGAAATCATTTCTCATTAAATTTAGGACATCGACATATTGTAAATGAATTTAGTCATCGTTTTTGCTTTTTATACAGCCTTGTCAACAATATGAAAATATTTACATCTCCTATATTAACCAACTTCAAGTCAATGCATGGTGTAGCAAAAAGAGTTCAATAAAAAAAATTATGCATGTTTTGCAATCTTCTTCTAGCTGCTTTATAAGCGGAATCATTTTAAGTAATAAACTAAACAATATTACAACTTCATCAAATATCTGAAATAGAGTATTGACATTCCTAACAAAACCAGATGCATATACTTAAAAAATATTGTCCTTTTTGTAGAATAAACCAAAAATTAATAATATGTTCTTGTATTCTATATGTCTAACCATCACATATGATTAAACACTCAAAAGATAATAATAAGACCGACGTCATTGAATTTTATACCTAAATCATACCACCATCGAGTTATGGCTATATTGACATTACGAGTCACTTCTCTAGATTGTAAGAAATTATGGATTAAAGACTGAGGTTTAGGAGTTATTCGTGGTGAAAAAATTAAACACTTGTCTTTTGATTTTCCTAACATCACGTGCAACATTCCCTTATTGGGTAAGAATACTATCATTTTCAACATTTCCACTATTATCCTGACCATCAACAAAAGAAGTTTTATTACTAATTTTGTAATTCAATATTTTCTATCCTTTTCATGCTGATACTCTGTAAGCAAAGTGTTATTTCACATCATGTCTCACTGTCTAACAAAGCTCCACGTCACCTTTGACCAAGCTGGATGCTTTTTTTTTAATTTAGTGATTCTTTCAACTTTAAAATGCTTGTTACAAAACAAATAAAAAGGTATAATTCTTCATTCTGGAAACCAATCCAACATGAGTCTAAACTGGATCATTGGATTTTCTTAAAGTGGTTGAATTATTATGAGTATTTGAATTTCCTTTTTTATAAAAATAAATAAAGATATATTTCAAAATTAAATTAATAAATTCATCTTAAAAAATACAACTTTTGGGTATAATATCATTACATAACTATTAACATTCATAATTCAATTATAAGCATATCAAGAGTCTTACATCCTTCTTTATGATAACACACATTACAAAAAATAACTTTTTTTGGTGATAATACATATTGTAAAAATAATTTAAACACTTTCAATTTCACATTATATTGAATAATGAGTATTGTCTCAAAAATTTATATACTATTTTCTCCTAAGATAGGATGATGAATATGCATTGCTACTCTTAAAATATTATTAATATTTGTAATATTATTTCCTAATAACAACAATAAACAATATAAAAAATGCAAACATTTAATTTTCTTAACTCAATTACATATATAAAATGATTTAATTATATATTAATCTTATATTCAAATGATTAATCATATGTTAGATAACTTTTATATAAAAAAATAATTAGTAAATTATATGTTTCATATAAATTCATTAACAAATAACAATTTAATGAATTAAATTTGATTTCATTTTTATGATTATTAAAATAAAAAATGATATGACATATTCTTGTATTATACACAATTTACAATACTTAAAATGGTCTTACATAATTCATACACAATATTGTTTCGATCTCATTTCTTCTTAAATTCATAATTATAATCACTATAAGAAACAGTCGAGATTGCGACGGAAATATAGCGACGGTATGAAAGCCATGACAAATGCCGACGGAAAATGATGCCCGTCGGTGAAGATGAATGGAAATTGTGATGGAACAGCATGCCGTCGCTGAATGGATCGGGGTTTTTTATCGACAACCATTTCGGTCGGTAATGGCATCGGTAAATGACCACCCCCTTCGTTCCATACCAAAACGACATCGTTTTGGTCAGATCTGGTTGCTTCTCTCTATGCACACATGGCTCTTCCATCTTCTCCATCTTTTTCTCTCCTTCTCTCATTCTTTCCTCCCTCAATCGACAGCCACCGCCTGTCCAGATCTCGTCACCGCCGACGCAGGAGGCCATCGTGAGCTGCTGTCTCCATCATCGACACGTCGTGGGCTCGGAAAGGTAATGGTTTGCCGGCTCCCTCTTCCTCCGATGGTGAAATGTATGGGATTTTTTTTTTGTTTTTTATCATCATTTTGTCTTGTATTTATATTTAAAAACATATTGAAACTGAAATTGTTATAAATGTTGATTTATATTTATATGTTGTAATTTAGAATGGTGTAGGTAGTCGAAAATGAGGTTAATTAGTTTAGGTTATTTCAATTTTTATTTTTGTTATTTTATGTTGTTTATATTAAGGAAATGTGTAATTTAATTTTAGGGGACGGAATTAAGTAGTTAGAGTTCTAAATTATGTTATATTTAATTTAATAGGAAAAACTAATAGTAACATTTTTAATTTGTAAAGAATATTGGTTGAGTTATTTTATTTAATTTTGGTTGTTATATGATTTGATTTGTTTAGATAAAAAGTAATGAGCTTTGATGGTTAAGAAAATTGTTATAAATGTTGATATATATTTATATGTTGTAATTTAGAAAGGTGTAGGTAGCCGAATATGAGGTTAATAAGTTTAGGTATTTTCCATTTTTTATTTTTGTTATTTTACTTAGGTTGTAAGACATAATTTGGCTATTATTGTATCTAATGTTATGCGATTGACTTTGTATCTTGATGTGATGATAGCTGCAAATTACTCGATGGTAAACAAACCTTATGAAAATTTGATGAATTTGATTAATAATATTTGATGTATTTGCAAGATTCCCTATGGCCATCAACAACTGATTACTAACAATTTGACCCGTAAGTGTGGTACCTAATGGAATGATTTGAGCATATACATGTAGTATGGAGATGTGGTTTGAGTTTTTGTGATGGGTTGATATAGAAATGTTATTTTTACATACAGCGAAACCCTTATATAAAAAGGGCGACGTCCATGTTATAGGAGAAATGCTGCTGAATTTTCAATGGGATCATAGGAAATTGTGACATCCGTTGTGTTATGACAACAAAAGATCCTTAGGATGAACTTATGATCTTATTATTACGCAATTTGTTGAGGATAACAGTTTAATATCATTTATTTGAGTTTAGTGAATGACCTTCATTGCTGGTATTCATTCATGGCAATTGGTTGACGATATCCTCATCTGTATGCAGGAAATTGCAGAGCAGCGTTTGTAGGTATTCACATGACATTCATATATGTATATGGAGAGACAAACTCACCAATGAGTTCAACCACAATATTAACTTCTTTTATATATGTTGTAGATCAGTCATCAACATCGTCGTTCACATACTCCATATACATAGTTGGTCTGCGCTTCGGTTGAGGTAATTGATTATGTTTCATACGAGGTGTTGTTGCGCTGCGTTTCTTGGTAGGGTGTATGAAATTGGCGTATGAACTTCTTGTGTTGTTAATTGATATGCCTTGTACAATGTCCATCGATGTTGTTTGTCGTATGAACGTCGGTTAGATATGGATTTATATATGATGAGTTCAACTTTTGTTATCGTTTCAATTACCTCAATTGGAACGAATCCATCACATACTCCTATGCGCGCTTAAATGATGACGTATTGTTTGGTTTTTATACTGATTAGGTAATAGTACATATAAAGAATCCATGAAACATTACTCTTTTAGGAATATGAGTGTTATAACATATATAATTGCATGAATATATGTCATATATACAGTTTTAGTATATATGATATGAACCCATAGACTGGAACCCATAACCCATACTGGAGCTCCCTGCCGGGAGGCATATAGGTGAATAATACATGGAATAGGGATCAGAATTTGAACTTCTGATGTTGAATTAGATTTCCGATCTGATATACGTTGTTATATGAGGCATACATGAATGATACTAACAATTGCTTCACTGGTTTAAATTAACCGTTTTACAAAGATGAGTTTCTGGGATAAATCTTGGATGTATAGACGCTTAACCCCTGATGGTTTCATTAATCATGAATTTGTGGATGGAGTGGACAGTTTTATCCATTATGCATGTTCTCAGCCTGCATACATGGATGGACAAAAGATTAGATGCCCATGTAAGAAGTGCAAACACAAATGTTTCCTTACTGTTGATGTAGTGAAGCTGCATTTACTAAGACAAGGGTTTGTCCCTAATTATTTCGAGTGGACACGACATGGCGAACCGTGTATTGGTAGCAGCTCTAGGGGGAATGATACACAAACGTCTGTAAACTTCAATGAGTATGAAGGGGAGGTTGGTTGTAGAGGAAATAATTTACATGGAATTGAAAACATGTACATGGAAATGGTTTATGATGGGGCGGGTTATTCCTTTCAGACCAATGGAGAAAATGTTGAAGAAGAACCTAATCCAGAAGCAAGAAATTTTTTCCAGTTATTACAGTCTGCTGACTGAGAATTGTGGCCAACTTGTGATACAATGACGCAATTGTCTTCAATTGCGCAAATATTGAACATAAAGAGTGAGGAGCATATATCGGATCGCAGTTTTGATAAAATTCTGGAGTGGTATAATGAATCATTACCTGCAGATCATACAATAGTTGACAGTCTGTACAATATGAAGAAACTTATTAGGGGTCTTGGTTTTCCAGTTGAAAAAATTAATTATTGTCGGTTAGGATGTATGTTATATTGGGGTGATGATGTGAATTTAGTAGAGTGCAAATTTTGTGGTCAATCAAGGTTTAAGCCAAGACACCGTTCAACCAAACGGAAATTAGTCCCATGGAAGCGGATGTAATATTTCCCACTAACTCCGAGACTGCAGAGACTGTATGCATCTGCTGTGACTGCATCTCACATGTGATGGCATGCTGAGCACGAACAGGAAGATGGAGTCATGTGTCATCCATCAGATACACTGGCATGGAAACATTTTAATGAGAACAATGTGGAATTCGCATTTGAACGTCGTAACGTTCGGTTGGGATTGTCGACGGATGGATTCCAACCTTTTGGTCAATCGGGGCAGCAATATTCGTCATGGCTAATTATAATGACGCCGTATAATTTGCCTTCGTGGATGTGTATGAAAGAGGCTTATATGTTCTTGACAGTTATTGTGCCAGAACCAACAAATCCGAAGCAAAAAATTGATGTTTATTTATAACCACTGATATCAGAATTGCAGCAGCTTTGAGAATATGGTGTGCAAGCATATGATGTATCTCTGAAACAGAATTTTGTAATGAGAGCAGCTTTAATGTGGACCATAAGTGACTTTCCGGCTTTTGCCATGTTATCTGGCTGAAGCACAGTGGGGAAGTTGGCGTGTCCTCAGTGTGGCAATGATTCTGATGCGTTTTATCTTCCAAACGGATGGAAAATAAATTGGTTTGATAATCATAGAAAATTCCTCCCTTCTGACCATCCATTTAGGCGCAACAAAAACAAGTTCATTAAAAATAGGATCGTCAAAACACCACCTCCTCCTCTAAAGCGTGGTGAAGGTATTTTGCAAGAGATTGATGAATTGGGCTTACTCAAAGTAACTGAACTTGAAGCCGATGAAGTTAATACAAGTATAAGTCAAAATTTTGGTTAGCGAAAGCGAAGCATTTTTTGGGATCTACCAAATTGGAAAACGAATTTGATACGTCATATTCTAGATGTGATGCATATTGAGAAAAACTTTTTCGACAATTTGTTCAATACCATTATGAACGTTGAAGGGAGGACAAAAGACAATGCAAAATCTCGAGCTAATTTGCAACTTTTGTGTAGAAGACATGAGTTACATAAAGATCTTCGTACCGGTAAATATCCTAAAGCTTGTTACACTTTGGACAAGAAACAAGAGGAGCTGCTGTGTAAATGGTTGAAAGGTCTAAAGTTTCCTGATGGTTATGTTTCAAACCTGTCTTGGTGTGTAGATATAAGGAAATACAAATTATTTGGCATGAAAAGTCATGATTGTCATGTATTTATGCAAAGGCTAATCCCAATTGTATTTCGGGAGTTGCTACCTTCTATGGTCGTGCAACAAGAAGAATGTTAACAGATGAAGAAATTGAGGCGGCACATGGTTACATTTTATTGAACTGTCAGGAGGTTCTTCCATTCGTACAGTAAGTTGAACACGTGCTTTTCATATCTTACAATTGGGTTTTACATCACTGATACCGGTCAATTTTTATTTAGAATGTATGAGACATTGTTACACAAGCTAATGCCGGGTATTACACAGGATGGTATAAATAACGAAGTGGGAAAACACTTCGCTTGCTGGTTGGACCAATATGTAAGCTCTCACTTACATATATTATTGTAGTTAACACTCATGTGCAAATGTTCTCATACCATTGTTACCCTTTCCTATACTACTGACTTTAACGTAGGTTGTCGAAAATTCAATACAGAACAAATTCATTTATGATCTTGCAAAGGGACCTCTGCGAACTGTTAAATCGTATCCAGTGTATTTCGTGAATGGATACAAATACCATACAGAATCTCATGGGCATAGCATGTCAACAATAAACAGTGGTGTTTCAATACAGGGGGAATTAATGGACTATTATGGGAAAATAATTGAAATACTTGAAGTTGAGTACCCTGCTTTGCCAGTTAAGTGATGTGTGATATTTAAATGTGACTGGTATGACCCGACACCAAATGTTGGCACGAAAGTGCATAGCCGATACGCTTTAGTTGAAATCAACTGTTGCAGACGATTGAGACAATTTGAATCGTTCATTTTGGCAAAGCAAGCCAAACAGGTTTGTTATGTCCCTTTTCTAAGGTTACGCGGCGAGAAGACAGATTGGTTGGCGGTTTGCAAAGTGAAACCCATAGGTGTTTTTGAATCACATGGAAACGGAGAGCGTCGGGCTGACAGTGAACCATTTTAGGAAGATGCCACCTGTATCAATGCATCAGTCACGTATGACGATAATGAACCTTTGAACGATCCATCAAACACATATGCTGACATTTCATCAGGAGAGTCTGCCGAGGGTCAGAGATCAGAAGAGGAGGAGGAGTTTGATTCTTTTTCTTCTGAAGAGGACAATGATTGTAATTTACAATTAACATATGACAACGATTAATTCCTCTATGTAATTGACTGTTATATCACAAATATATTATTTCTTTTAATCATTACAATTCGTATTTAAGGCATGTCGACATGGAGAATGGTTCCTGACGGTCATAATTCTTTTCGTTGGGAGGCATGTGGCAAAATTTACCACACCCAAGGCATTAACACAACAGGAAATATTATTGGGTCATACACTAAGAAGTGGTTGCCATCAATGGCCGATCTTCTACTTGAAGGTGTTTAATATGATTCTTAAACGTCTCTGTTATTATTATGTACATCTCATTTCCTTTGTTGAAGTTCTTTTCGAAATAATAATTGATGGTCTATACTTCATGTTGCTCTAAGCTTCCTCTATTCTCAAAGAAGAAATGTATGTTAAATAGAGGGCAAACCGATAACACAACGACCTCTAAACGTTTAGGAAAATCGGTTGTGGAATATTCGTCAATTCCTCATTCCGGGTCTGGGCAATCACGTATGCATTCATGTCCTCAATTTAGTTTGTTTATCACATGTGTAATAGCACGATATGAAAAGTTAATAAAGGTTCTTGACAATGTTAGGTAAATTTGTTCCTCCTGCTCGTAGTTCATCGGAAGACTTTGTCTTCCATACGAAGAGCGGCGACTCATTCACTGTTTCCCATGGAAGTATGGATATAGCTGAAAGGTTATTAAATGAAGGTGTTCCAAACCTGACACCCAATGGAAGAAGTCTGACTGTTTCCAAATCTTCGTTTGACAGTGCCAGGACCCTTCTAGGAAATCCAGACATCAGGGATTCCTTTACTTTTACAGATTCCTATGTCACATGGAATATGACATAATAATTATATCAAGCAATACATTATCAGCATAATCTTAAACGTTGATTTCTGGTTGTTTCCATATGGATTTGTTGACTTTCATTTGTTGTCGTTAACTTATTGTTGTCATTCAATTCCATAGCCTTATTTCCTTTGGCACATATCTGTATATATATATATATTGTGTCAACTATTGTGGCCAACTTGTGATATATTTGTAGAGAATTCCATAAATATTATATTTCAGGTATATATATGGGACCAAAGAGACAATGCGAGGTTATGCAACCATGATTTAGACCGATGTTCGGAGGACCTATAACGCCCCAAATTAGGGGTTAGAATAGTAAAGAAAGTTAGGACGAATTACGTTTGCTCTTGCTTATTGATTATGTA
>JANZLC010024240.1:0-10343 GCA_026413385.1 Erythroxylum gracilipes
ATCAACACATACGTGTGAGCCACATCCCGTATCTAATACCCAAATGTTATGATCAGAAATAGTATTAACCTCAATGACAAATAACATACCTGAAGTAGATTGTGGGGCTTCAGCGACTCCATATAAGCTTTGCAGTTCCTCTTCCAATGTCCTTCCTTATTGCAATGGATGCATATCCCATTTTATGTTGTCTCATTTGCCTTCTTCTTGGCTACAGTTCCCACTAGCTTCTTGGACTTCTTCTTCTTCTTTTGGTTCCTCTTACGAGAACCAGAAGCAGAGTCCACCAGCATCACAGCCTTACTGTCTTTTTTGACAGTTTGTTTAGCTATTTTGAGCATATTAATCAGCTCAGGTATCGAGATGGATATTTGGTTCATCCGACAGTTAAGCACAAACTGTGAATAACTATCGGTCAAACTAGTCAGAATTAAGTCTATACTTAGTTCATAATCTATTACAAAATCTAAACTGGCTAACCTCTCAATGTATCCATACATCTTCAATGCATACTGCACTGGAGATGATCCTTCAGTCATCTTAAAGTAGAAAAGCAACCTCGAGGTCTCAAATCTTTCAGACTGAGCTTTCTCATCAAACAGTTCCCTTAGATGGTAGACTATGGTATGAGCATCCATAGCCTCATACTGCTTTTGTAGTTCTGATGACATAAAGGCCATCATTATTCAGCTAGCCAGCTCACTATCATCCAATAGCTTCTTGCAAGCTTTCTGATCCTCATCAGATGCATCGGCAGTAGGGGGATCGGGAAGTGGTTTATTTAGGACATATCATAATTTCTTATATTTTAGAACAATTCTCAAATTCCGCAGTCATCTTAAAAGTTAGGTCTCGTGAGTTTGTTGGAGTCTAATAGAGAATGTAGGTTTGCATTGGACAAAGACATCGTGGCGATTCAATAACCTAGAAGAACGAGAGAAAGTGTTAGTATGTACACTAATGCATATCGATAAAGACTTTAATCATATGCATTATGGGTCCCACTATTTTTATTAAAATCCATAGCCCACACTACGAATTCGAGAAAACTTATAGTTTTCCTAATAGGTCGATATCCAATATTACTAAGAATGACCTTGGGTTTGCCCAACAAGCTACCTTAGGTTAATCGATAGGTATCATTCATAACAATAGCATTCAGTTATGCAACTATTGACTTGTGCCATCAACTGTTGATTTAACGCACTCATTAGGTTATCAACTCTTGATTCGTATACATCCGATGTATACAACCCAACTTTGCCTCTATCCAAGTTGACCTTGGGTTGGCCTAACAAATCAATATTCCCAGTTAGGACCAACCCATTAGTTCGGAAATCTAATTTCCATAGTTTGAACATATTCATGTAGAGCGGGCTTAGGTTTGCCCAACAACCCAACTCTAAAAAAACTCTGGTTCTTGCCATATCAATGGAAGGTGTAAGTCCTAATATTTTAGTTGAGGGATTTATTCTTTGGTCTCATTAATACTTGGATGATATTGTATATGTATTATATATATATATATATTCAGATTATGGACAACTCAATTAAATTGAGCGTATGTCCATAACCACCCTTAAAATGCATCTAATGCATGTAACCCATAAAGGAGGTTCAATTTAGGTTGTGAATTGACTATGAATCTAAAGTTCGTGATTCGATTCAACTCTTGAACCGAATCGGGTACTAGTGTTAGTCTCGGCTAATTTGAATTATGAATGTAATTCGATTAGGAATTCTAAAATTTAATTATTTTGATGTCCAATTAAATACTTCAATTCTAGCACATATGCTCTACTTAGATTAATTCTAAATTAATTCCTAGGGTTTCCAAAATTCCTGAACATCAATTACTCATCTATAATATCCCTAGGTCATCTCAAATTTATCTAGACAATTTCGGCACAAGCGAAAAATATCTTGACGGTAGAAATCATCAAGATAAATAAGTTAACCTACTAGACACTAAAAAGACCGATTCTATGTCCGAAAAATTTTCGGAACCCTAATTTCAAGCACATGCACTTAGCATGCTACTAGCATAAAAAATAATACTTTGTTATCTTATAAAACTTCATTAAGGTCTTATAACCGAAATACATACATCATAAGTCATTAAACCAACTAACTCCATCAGCTTACAAAAAGCTTACCAATGTTAACTTTGACTTGATTTATTAATTGAATGAAATTTAATTAATTTTGGAAAAATTCCAGAGTCTTATACACATTCTAAATGTGTCTAATAAAAAAAATACAGAGACTAATTCCTAGGAATTATTTATTAAGTTAGTACAATTAGCCAGCACATCACATATCTATGACACTTGTCATATTACTTCTAACACTAGTCATACTCTACATCATGCATGCATAAGATAATCACTTTAACAACAAATGTCATGAATCTCATACATGTGGCAGCATCTTATCTTGCATGTCTATGCAAAAAATTCATAAAAACAATTTTTATAAAATTAATATGGAATTTACAAGCATGCATGTTCATCAAATTTCCAGAATTTCCCAAAACTTCATACATGCATTAGGCTGAAACTAAATTTGTAATAAAATAGAAAATGACATTTAATTGCATTCTCCTTAGACAAAAACATAATGTAACACCTTATAAACATTTCTGTGAAAGAAAATCATTAAAAAAAAGTTTGCAGAATTATTATGAAAATTTCAAAATCAGCACATGCATTCAGTTTTCTAAAAATTCCCAAAAATCAACATATGAACATACTAGATATTAATTCAAAATAAAATGGAAAATGACATTTAATTGCAATTTCCTTTGGCAAAAACATGATATAACTCCTTAAAAACATTTTTGTTAAAGAAAATCAGGAAAATAAATTTCTACAATTTATACAAAAATTTCCAAATTAACTTGCATGTCAGTCATAACCCAGCCAACAATTTGCACATTTTCAATACATCATATAATACATGCATGACCCTACTCTGACACCACTATTGGGTGGAGACACGGATTCTTGCATCATATGCATGTCTAAGCAGCAGAAGTCCATGACATCCCAAAAAGCCAAAATCTCAAAATGCATGCAAAATCAGATTATATGAACAGGATATAACAGTAAATGTAACTTTTTTATTCTCCTCCTTTCTTGATTCTTCTCCTCGTTTGGGTTGTTGCAAACACCAAACCCTTCCTTGATCACCCAAGAACACATAAAGATGAAGAAGAAACAATGTGTAAGGGTGGTTAGAGCACCAAACTAGATGAGTTCAAGTAGATGCTCCAGTGGAGAGTTAGACTAAGAATGGGTTGCATGCATTTAAATTCATACAACAATTGCATAAATTTCATGAACAAACCTCAAGATCACTTCTCTCTAGCCCTAGAACTCTTCTTGACCTCTATCCTCTCAATTGAGTGTTTTATTTTGACTGAAAGACCTCGTGTACATAAGTGAAGAACACACTTGTGTATCATCTGTTGTTCCTTCGATCACAATTGTGGCCTATGAGCCACGGTCATAGCCTACTTAATTGATAGCCTTGCCTTCAATCACGATCATGGCCTACTTAAAAACAATCATACATACTTTGTTTTTCATCCGATCTTTTATGTGTGTGACCCTTAGGTTCTCGGTTATTTTGGACACTTGAATTAACTCTTAATTAAAGCAAATCATGAGACGTTTCATGATGCGAATTTACTAGAACATAAGTGGATTAACACACGAATTCTTCAATAGTTAATTATCTGACTTACAAGCCTTTCTATAGACAATTACCGTGCAATTTTTCCTTTCACCATACTATACCCCACTTGGTTCAGAGTATAGGCTATGTGTCAACTCCGACTAGATTGACTACATCACATTTAGTCCAAGTGATGTTAATTCTTGTCCTAGAAATCTCATTACTCTATGTGTCACTGAAGACTCTCTTCATGACATATAACTGCTCTAGCCAGAGTCTCCTGAGTAATGACCCCGATAAGAGGTCGTGGGTATCGTCTCCTTCTATCAGGAGTGGTGAATCCTTTATTGGCTACTCAATTGCCTTCAAATACCAATAGTTGTACCCAATCACAATCCTACGACCAACCTCGTCTTAAGGTAACAAGGAATGATGTCAAAACACATGATCAGTATCCAAGATATCCTTGAGCACCTCAAGTCTAAGGATATTTGCACCATTGCTATGATGAGATTAATTATTGATATTTGATAGCTCATCCATATGATAATCTCACAGTAGGTCATCTAATATACTTACTACTCTTAGTAAGCATCCACATATTAACTCTAAATATCTCATGCTTACAGTTTGTGAGATCCACTGCTTGATCAAATCAAGGAGTATAACATGTGCTAGTCTATCCGGATTAATAATAATGTCCTGTATTATTAATCTTATGACTAGGGATTATTTAGATACTAACATAATTGCACATGATAGGAATATCATTATCATGATCTCATCATGATTTCGTTCATGCTATATTTTGTATCATGGAATTCATTAATTTGATTTAAGATTGAAATCAATTCATATATAAACGAACATCAAATTAATGAAAATTTGCCTTTCTCTTTATTAATCAAAATAAAGTTTGTACAAAAGTGCTAAAGGTGATTGCCTTTTAGAGCACTACTCTAACATCGATACCATATGAAATCATTGATTTCGACAGGTACCAAAAATCGGTAACTTTGAAGTATCACTGGATATGTGTCATAAGCTTTAAGTTATAGCTTTATATGCTTTAGGTTTGGAATTAAGTTTATATTCTAGACCCAAATTTGTAATTTCATATATTAGAATGCAATTTAATCCTCTCTTAGCCTTATCTCTTATAGATTACCAAGTTTAAAGAAATTCCTTGCATGTTTGGAATTAAGTTTAGATTGTTGCAATTTTTTTACAAGTTTAAGGCCTAGATTTTTGCCTTATTTTTCAAAATACTTTTAATGCTTAATTTAACATTCATATTTCTATTCATTTTCTCTTTAATACCTTGAAGATTAAAATTTCTTTCACATTTATATATAAGGTCTTTTATTTGTTTTTGGTACACAAAGATGGATAGTTGGGATGAAAAAGTAACTATGCTTTATAGTGAAAAGTTTTTTTGTGGGGGAAGATGTGGAATTTATTGGTGGACCTTAATGCTTATTTTAGATGTTAAATGAATCAAAGCAAATGGTGACTATATATAGTGCTAGGTGGTAGTTTGAAAAATAGTTTGATGGAGGTGACAAAAAGTGATGATTGTGTAATGGAAATGCATAAGCTTATTATAAAACATAAGGTAATAGAGTCCTATGTTGATAATGGATCTAATTTACAACATTTAGACTTAAATGTTAATACTAAAATCAGTATTAAATGGTTTGAAGCCACCGTTAGAGCGAGGGTATTACTAAAATTATAGATGATGTCCCTGTGATGTTACTTAGTATAATATCATATAGTCTACAAATGAATATATAAAGGGTTGTATAGAAGAAGTTGCGGCTACAAGTGGTAGTGAAGTTGATCCAGATGAGCACAAAGAAAATGTATTTGTTGATATAAGGATTATTAGGATTTTGATTTTGATTTTGATTTGTGATAAGTGCTTAATTGATTATCTTTTTATTCTTTAATGCTTAGTGATTAATTTTTATATTGCATCTGAGATACTTATTCTGGTTTAGGTACAAGTTGGAAGCAAAAAGAATCAAATGAGATAAATTCACATCCTTGGAGCAATTTTACTGATGTTCGGTCTTATTTGCCTTTGCAGAGTAAAGGGAGATGAGTTAGGGTGAAAATAGTACAAAGAACGGAAGAATCAGAGTCACTATGAAGTTAAATACCCATGTGGAAATGTAAATGCCTGTGTATGTGACTTACACAGCCATGTAGAAATGTGCATACCCATGTTATAACTTACATAACTGTGTAAGGGACCATATAAGTCACTGAAAACATGTATGCATTTGAAGATGATTTTTCAACCATGTGGAAACATACACGCCCATGTAAGTGAGTTACACGTGGAAACGTACATGCCCATGTATGTTTCCACATGGTTGAAACATCCATGTGCATGGGCATGTACGTTTCCACATGGTTGAAACATCCCTGTGCATCTAAATAAAAACATGTATCTTTCTGACTTCTGGAAAATTATTATACATAGTCACTTACATGACCATATAGCTGACTGTGTACAATCACAAAACCCTATTTTTCAAGTTAAAAAGGGCAGTTAAGAGGCTAATTGAAGGTGACATAGAGGAAAGGAACCAAGTGATACAAATTCCTCACTTTGGACTCATGTTTTAAAAAGCCATTAATAACTGAGCTTCTTCCTTCCAACTTAAAGGGGATATTGAGGCCTTTTAACATGTTTATGCATTGATCAATATTAATTATTTTTTGTTATCTCTGTTTTAGAATTGGTTATATTATTATTTGTTTAAAGTTTAATATTTATGTATGAAAGATTTAAATAGGGCCTACTAGATCATTTATATATGGATTTATTCCCATAATTATGACTGCAAATTATATTTATTATTAATCTTATTCAATTGTGAGTATATTAGAGAGATCAACCAAACCTGAATTATGGACAAAATAGGTTGCAGAACTAATTCCCAAATAGGTTGTAGGGTGCAAAACAATTTTAGACCAAATATTTCAGATCTCTCCTAGAATTATTGGTCGTAGACTAACAATAACTTTTATTAATCTCAATTTTCCCTTGAGTCGTGTTTAATTAAGATATGATCATCAATTAAACCTGCTACTGAATAACCTAGAGTACGCTCTCTAGATTTAATTAGGCAGCCGTATTACGATATGAAAAACATACCAATTTAAGCAACAACCACGTAAGCTTAGGTCATTTAACCTAGGCTATGTTATCCCTAATGATTTAATGTCATTAGTTACCACAAATGAATCCACATACAACGATTAAGGATTGTATTAATGATTCTAGTAATGAGTTCACAATATAAACAATCTAACGATAACAAGAATACGATTATTCATACATGAATATCCAAATCGATTAAGCAAAGGATAACCTAAACAATTCCTAAAGGGAGATTCAACATTAAACAAAGATAAGATAAGCTTAATCGTGCATCTAGGCGTCGATTTCACATTTGAACTGGTGTTAGGAAGTTAGCCTTCCATCTTCTCCACGAGTCTCCAAGAAGTAGCTTCTATCGCCTCCATTCTTGTTGAAAATTGAAGAGAAAAATGAAGAAAACCCAAATTTGTCCACATATGTTTTTTATCGTCACAAAACAGTCCCTTTATAATGAAAAACTAGGATAAAAATGGATAGGTGGCAAGTCATGGGCATGACTTCGTGTGTCACGCCCACGACACCTAGTGTCAAGCCCGTGGCATTCTCATAGCCATGACAAATTTGTCATATCCGTGAGGCATATCTTACGACCATGATTTTTTTCAATCTTCATTCTTTTGACATTTTCTTGTTTCATCTTCATTCTATTCCTTCTCTTTCTTACTCCATGAAGACAATAGAGTATGAATCTCGAGAAGATGGCTCAATAAGTATGCTTTCGTCTCACTTTAGCTATTATGCTTCCAAATTGTATCTAAAATCAAATATGAACTAAAGTGAGTGTCTTAAACATTCTAAAGCACTAATCACTAAGTGTCACGGATTAAATGTATAAACAAGTAAGCACATATCACAATCCTTCTAAAATTATGGCTATCAATTTGGAACTCAACTATTTTTCCTTAAATAACTAGTTCATAAAACCATGCAATTTCTATCCAATTCACTGCAATTTTTTTATATTTACTGTTTAAATAATTGTATGCATAGTTGTTCCTTCGTATAGATGATCAAAAGAGAATTCCCTAACTTAAAATGACCAAGATTTAATGTTGAGTCCAAACCAAGGTGCATGATGTTGATAAGTAATAGAAAACAAAAGATCAGATATCACCAGACATAGAAGGAACAGAGGAGCAACACATAAAAAAGAGAAATTTTGTGAAATAGAAGTAGAGAATACTTGTAGATAGTAGAAATGATGAATCGGGGATTTTGGTCAAATGTTAGGCGATTTGATTAATAATATTAGGGTTAAAAAGATTAGTTAATGTAGTTATTAATCTCATGATTAATAATATTAGGAAAACAATTCATATAGATTTTATTAGACCTCATGCCAAATAAAATGTCTACGCGACAATAAGGTCATACAAAAAAAATATTTCATATAAGAAATAGAGAGGTTAACTTTTTTGTTAATTCAAGGGTCTTTTTGAATATTTATTAAATATTAGAGTTATTTTTGAAATAGGATCCTGATTAAATTTTGGTAAAAATATTTAGTTTTTTTTTCTGACCTTTTAACCTGAAATTTGGGAAACTTTGGTGAAATAAGGCTAAAGCTAAACCTAAAAATAATAAATTTTACGAGAAAAGCAAGGCTAGTTTTAGCATCCAATAATGGCCCACCCAACCCCCGTGTCATTTTCCATCCATCTTATGGAAGGTGTACATGTGTAATTTACACAGACCTCAGTTGAGTTGTAGAAAAGTAGTAATTAGCAGTGACTAACTCAACGGTGGCTCAAATTTTGAAGAACTAGATGAAATGAAGGATGTGATGGATCACTTGTTCCGAGTGATGCCTAGTTTATTGAAAATCTAGTATTAACATTATTAGTTTATTGCAACTTTATATTATTGAAAATCTAATGATTATTTTCCTCCAAAAATGGAAAATGAAGTTGGACAATGAGTTCAATTTCGTAAATGTTAATTTGTTGAGGAGAGGAGACACAGATGAGTTGGGGATTTTAAAATAGAATGGGGTTATGAGTTATGGGTAGTAGAGTATGAGTATAGGTTTTGGGTATGAGTTAATAGTTGTGTATTTTAGTCCACGTGAATACTTAGTTGACTATTGATTTTTCACATAAAAATTTATTAGCTAATTCAGTAAAATATTAATAAAATTAGTCAAAATCACATAGATATTTGTATGTCATGAAAAAATAATTTTATTAGCTAATTCAGGAAAATATGAATAAATATTTTAATTGAGTTGTTCTAATTATTAAAAGTTGATCCCTTAATTAAAAAATTTAACAGTTAAATTTAAAATTTTTCAAAAGATTTTAATACTTTATAATATATTATTTCCCAACTCTACACTTTTTATCCCATACCTTCTTATAAAATTTTAAACCAATTTTTTATACTTCATAGTTCAAAATCAAAAGCCTTCATGCCTACTCATTTATTCCAGTTTTAAAGTGGAGATCTGGTGTGATTTAAAGATGACGAGGACTGCTATGCTATCTCAACATCCGTTGTTTTTTCAGTAAGGTGGATTTTTAAAACACGAATTGTTGTTTTATTATTTTATTTCGAAACAATGAATTTATTTATATTATTATTTGATGATTTTCAAACAAAAATCGAAATCGTAAGGATATATGACACTTCATAAAAGAAAAAAAAAGGTTAATTTTGATATAAGTTTCTAGCTTTATTATTCTGGTTTGTTTTAATTTACTTCACTAGTGACGGATTAATTTAAGTATGAGTAGTTGGGTTGGAAACACTCTGGGCTTGGGCCCATAATTCAAGTTTTAGCACCTAAACTTGATAACACTCTTCAAAATATCAATATCCTAATTCATGATAAAAATAGGAAGAATTGAAGGGATTTCTTAAACTAAAGTGATTTGAGATAATTATCAAATTATGAAATTAAATTTTTGGTTTTTTTATTTCATTAAGTACGGACTTAATAACCTCCACTGAATCGGAAAAATGCAGCAACTAGATGTAAAACCTATTGAAAAAGGATTAACTAAAAGGGAACATCAATCACGTGCAGGTAGAGGTAGGTCGTAAACATGCTTGCTAGGGATCTGTCAGTTCGTACCAAGGTATCTGACATATTTAGATCAAATGTCACACCATAATTAATAAATGAGATGAGACAGAAAGAAGCATGTGGGTGGAAGCACATGGTCAAAATGTTACCAATTTATAAGTGGGCAGATCGATGTGTTTCCAATCTTCATATCCTCAGAGACTTTTGATATCGTCACTTCCTGCTGCATTTGCCTTTCACTGAACCTGAAACAGGCCGGTGCACATGTTCTTATTTCCCATGTTAAGCCATTTCTTTTGTTGCGTTTGGTTAGCGTCTTCGGTAGGTGGAGACGAAACGGAACAAAACGGAACGGAACAGAAATTGGAGACAGAGAGCTGTTTGGTTCATGGTGGACAGAACAGAGAATCTTGTCTCCGTCTCCAAGACAGTGTGTTTGGATGTAGGGGACAGAGACAGAAAATA
>JANZLC010024241.1:0-10342 GCA_026413385.1 Erythroxylum gracilipes
TATTGCTGGTTTCAATTTTAATTAAATACACTGGGCATTTTCACTGCGCATTTGCGCAGAGATAATCTGCTAGTATTATATATTGGTGAGGATTATTAGACTTTTTTGTGTCAAAGAAAAAAAGTGCCCAGAAGAGAGAGAAAGTTCATATCAAAATTTGATCTACTCTCGATCGATGACTAAACGACCTCTGATCGAGATAAAATTTTAGTATGTTGTTCCTGAGACTTGCCTCTTGACATCCAATGGTTAGAATCTGATTTGAAGATCTCTAACTTAGTAATTTTTTTCTAGCCCTTTTTGTATACAAGTTTTTATTATATTATATATTGGTGAGGATTATTAGACTTTTTTGTGTCAAAGAGAAAAATGCCCAGAAGAGAGAGAAAGTTCATATCAAAATTTGATCTAGTCTAGATCGATGACCAAACGACCTCTGATCGGGATGAAATTTTAGTATGTTGTTCCTGAGTCTTGCCTTTGGACTTCCAACGTTTAGAATCTGATTTCGAGCTCTCTAACTTAGTATTTTCTGTCTAGCACTCGTTGTATACGAGTTTCTATTATATCATATTTGAGTGATGATTATTAGATTTTGTTGTGCAAAAAAGAAAAATGCCCAAAAGAGAGGGAAAGTGCATATCAAAATTTGCTCCAACCTCAATCAATGAATCAAACGACCTCTGATAGGGATGAAATTTTAGTATGTTGTTCCTGAGTCTTGCCTCTTGACATCCAACAAGTAAAATCTAATTTGAAGATCTCTAACTTAGTAATTTCTTTCTAGCCCTTTTGTATACGAGTTTTTATTATGTTATATATTGGTGATGATTATTAGATTTTTTTATGTCAAAGAGAAAAGTGCCCAGAAGAGAGAGAAAGTTCATATCAAAATTTGATCTAGTCTCGATCGATGACCTCTGATCGGGATGAAATTTTAGTATATTGTTCCTGAGTCTTGCCTCTTAACTTCCAATGGTTAGAATATGATTTCGAGCTCTCTAACTTACTATTTTCTGTCTAGTTCTACTTGTATACGAGTTTGTATTATGTCATATATTGGTGACGATTATTATATTTTTTTGTGCCAAAAGAAAAATTGCCCAAAATAGGAAGAAAGTCCCAATCAAATTTTTCTCTAGCCTCGATCGATGACAAAACGACCTCTGATCGTGATGAAAAGTGCCCAGAAGAGAGGGAAAATGCATATCAAAATTTGCTCCAGCGTTAATCGATGAACAAACGACCTGTGATCAGGATGAAATTTTAGTGTGTTGTTCCTGAGTATTTCCTCTTAACATCTAGTTGTTAGAATCTGAATTTAAGGTCTCTAACATAGTATTTTAATTCTAGCCCTTTTTGTGCACGAGTTTTTATTATGTCATACATTGGTGATGATTATTAGAATTTTTTGTGCCAAAGTGAATAGTGCCCAGAAGAGAGAGAAAGTGATATCAAAATTTGCTCTCGCCTTGATCAATGACCAAACGACTTCTGATCGGGATGAAATATTATTATGTTGTTCCTGAGCCTTGCCTCTCGATATCCAACAGTTAGAATCTACTTTGGAGCTCTCTAACTTAGAATTTTTTGTCTAGCACTCCTTGTATACGAGTTTGTATTATGTCATATTTGAGTGATGATTATTAGATTTTGTTGTGCAAAAATGAAAAAGGCCTAGAAGAGAGGGAAAGTGCATATCAAAATTTTGTGAAGCCTCGATCGATTACCAAGTGACCTTGGATCGGGATGAAATTTCAGTACGTTATTCCTGAGTTTTGCCCCTTGACATCCAACGGTTAGAATCTGATTTCAAGCTCTCTAACTTAGTATTTTCTATCTAGTTCTACTTGCATATGAGTTTGAATTATGTCATATTTGAGTGATTAGTATTAGATTTTGTTATGCAAAAGAGAAAAGTGCTTATAAGATAGAGAAAGTGCATATTAGAATTTCCTCAGGCCTCAATCGGTGACCAAACGACCTCTGATCGGCATGAAATTTTATTATGTTGTTCCTGAGTCTTATCTCTTGTCATCTAACAGTTAGAATCTGATTTGAAGCTCTCTAACTTAATATTTTCTCTCTAGCCCTTTTTTGTTTACGTGTTTGTATTATGTCATATATTGGTGATTATTATTATTTTTTTGTGTTAAAAAGAAAAGAGCCCAGAAGAGAGAGAATGTTCATATCAAAATTTGCTCTAGTCTCGATCGATGATCAAACGACCTCTGATCAGAAAGAAATTTTAGAATGTTGTTGCTAAGTCTTGCCTCCTGACAGCCAATTAGAATCTAATTTGCAACTCTCTAACTTAGTTTTTTTTGCCTAGCCCTCCATGTATACGAGTTTGTATTATTTTATATTTTGGTAATAATTCTTGGTTTTTTTTGTGCCAAAGAGAAAAGTGCCCTGAAGAGAGAGAAAGTTCATATCAAAATTTGCTCTAGTCTAGATCGATGATAAAACGGCCTCTAATTGGGACAAAATTTTAGTATGTTGTTCCTGAAACTTGCCTCTTGACATCTACCGGTTAGAATCTGATTTGAAGCTCTCTAACTTAGTAGTTTCTGTCTAGCCCTCCTTATGTATGAGTTTAAATTATGTCATATTTGAGTGATTATTATTAGATTTTGTTGTGGGAAAGAACCTCCTTGATAATTGTGTTTATCTCTAGTTGATCTCTCGTTGAGGGGGGGAGGAAGTGCCCAGAACAGAGAGAAAGTGCATATAAAAAATTACATAAGCCTTGAACGATGACCAACCGACCTCTGTTAGGAATGAAATTTTAGTATGTTGTTCCTGAATCTTGCCTCTTGATATCCAACGGTTAGAATCTGATTTGAAGCTCTCTAACTTAGAATTTTCTTTCTAGCTCTCTTTGTGTACGAGTTTGTATTATGTCATATATTGGTCATGATTATTATATTTTTTTGTGCCAAAGAGAAAAGTACCTTAAAGAGAGAGAAATTCTATATCAAAATTTGCTCTAGTCTCGATCGATGACCAAACGACCTCTGATCGGGATGAAGTTTTAGTATGTTGTTCCCACGTCTTCCCTCTTAACATCCAAAGGTTAGAACCTGATTTGGTGTTCACTAACTTAGTATTTTCTATCTAGCCTTCCCTGTATACGAATTTGTATTATGTCATATTTAAGTGATGATTATTAGATTTTGTTGTGCAAAAAAGAAAAGTGCCTAGACGAGAGAGAACTTGCATATCAAAATTTTCTCCAGCCTCAATCGATAACCAAACAACCTCTGATCGGGATGATATTTTAGTATGTTGTTCCTGAGTCTTGCATCTTGACATCTAAAGGTTAAAATCTGATTTGGAGCTCTCTAACTTAGTATTTTCTATCTAGCCTCCTTGTATACGAGTTTGTATTATGTCGTATTTTGGTGATACTTATTACTTTTTTGTGCCAAAGAGAAAAGTGCCTAGATGAGAGAGAAACTGCATATCAAAATTTGTTGAAGCCTCGGTCGATTACCAACGACCTCTGATTGGGATGAAATTTTAGTATGTTTTTCATAAGTCTTGCCTCCTGACATTCATCAGTTAGAATCTGATTTAAAGTCTGTAACTTAGAATTTTATTTCTACCTCTCTTTCTATAAGAGTTTGTATTATGTTATATATTGGTGATGATTATTATATTTTTTATGGAAAAGAAAGAAGTGCCGAGAATAGAGAGAAAGTTCATATCAAATTTTTCTCTAGCCTCGATCAAATATGGAACGACCTCTGATTGGGATGAAATTTTAGTATTTTGTTCCTGAGTCTTGCCACTTAACTTCCAACGGTTAGAATCTGATTTGGAGCTGTCTAACTTAGTATTTTCTGTCTAGCTCTACTTTTATACGAGTTTCTAATATGTCATATTTGAGTGATAATTTTTAGATTTTGTTATGTAAAAAAGGAAAGTTCCCAGAATAGAGAGAAAGTGCAAATGAAAATTTATTCCAGCCTCAAACAATAAATAAACGACCTCTGATTTGATGCTCTCTAACTTAGATTTTTCTTTTGTAGTTCTCTTTGTATACGATTTTGTATTAAGTCATATATTTGTGATGATCATTATATTTTTGTGCCAAAGAGAACAGTGCCTCGAAGAGAGAAATTCTATATCAAAATTTGCTCTAGCCTCGATGGATGATCAAACGACCTCTGATCGGGATGAAGTTTTAGTATGTTGTTCCTAAGTCTTCCCCCTTGACAGCCAACGGTTAGAATCTGATTAGGAGCTCTCTAACTTAATATTTTTAGACTAGCCCTCCTTATGTATGTGTTTGTGTTATGTCATATTTGAGTGATGATTATTAGATTTTGTTGTGCAAAAAAGAAAGGCACCCAAAAGAGAGACAAAGTGCATATCAAAATTTGCTCCAGCCTCAATCGATAACCAAACGACCTCTGATCGGGATGAAATTTTAGTCTGTTATTCATGAGTCTTGCCTCTTGACATCCAAAAGTTAGAATTTGATTTGAAGCTCTCTAACTTAGTATTTCTTTCTAGCCCTCTTTGTTGAGGAGTTTGTATTACGTCATATATTATTGATGATTATTAGATTTTTTTTGTGCTAAAGAGAAAAGTGCCCAGAAGAGAGAAAAAATTCATACCAAAATTTGCTCTAGTCTCGATCAATGACCAAACGACCTCTGATCAGGATGAAATTTTAGCATGTTGTTTCTAAGTGTTGCCTCTTGACATCCAACGGTTAGAATCTGATTTGCAGCTCTCTAACTTAGTATTTTTTATGTAGTCCCTCTTGTATATGAGTTCATATTATATCATATTTGGGCGATGATTATTGGATTTTTTTTGCTTCAAAGAGAAAAGTTCCCGGAAGAGAGAGAAAGTTCATATCAAAATTTGCTCTAGTCTCGATCGATGACCAAACGCCCTCTGATCAGGATGAAATTTTAGTATATTGCTCCTGAAACTTGCCTCTTGATGTCCAACAGTTAGAATCTGATTTGATGCTCTCTAACTTAGTATTTTTCTTTCTAGACCTCTTTGTATATGAGTTTATATTATGTCATATATTGGTGATGATCATTAGATTTTTTTCCAAAGAGAAAATTGCCCAGAAGAGAGAGAAAGTTCATATCACAATTTGCTATAGCCTCAATCGATGAAAAAATGACCTCTGATGGGAATGAAATTGTAGTTTGCTGTTCCTGAAACTTGCCTCTTGACATCTAACGGTTAGCATCTGATTGATGACTAAACGACCTCTGATCGAGATGGAGTTTTAGTATATTATTCATAAGTCTTCCCTCTTGACATCTAACGGCTAGAATCTTATTTGGAGCTCTCTAACTTAGTATTTTCTGTGTAGCCCTCCTTATATACGAGTTCGTATGATGTCATATTTGAGTGATTATTATTAGATTTTGTTGTGCAAAAAAGAAAAGTACCCAAAAGAGAGAGAAAGTGCATATCAAAATTTGCTCCAGCCTCAATCGATGACAAAACGACCTCTGATCGGGATGAAATTTTAGTATGTTATTCATGAGTCTTACCTCTTGACACCTAACGGATAAAATCTGATTTGAAGCTCTCTAACTTAGTATTTTCTTGCTAGCCCTCTCTGTTTACGAGTTTGTATTATGTCATATATTGGTGATGATTATTATATTTTTTTGTGTCAAAGAGAAAAAGTGCCCAAAAGAGAGAGAAAGTTCATATCAAAATTTGCTCTAGTCTCGATCAATGATCAAATGATCTTTGATCAAGATGAAATTTTAGTATGTTGTACCTAAGTCTTGCCTCTTGACATCCAACGGTTAGAATCTGATTTGCAACTCCCTAACTTAGAATTTTTTGTCTAGCCCTCCTTATATACGAGCTTGTATTATGCCATATTTGGGTGATGGTTATTATATATTTTTTGCACTAATGGGAAAAGCGCGTAAAAGATAGAGAAAGTTCAAATCAAAATTTTCTCTAATCTCGATCGATGACCAAACGACCTCTGATCGGGATGAAATTTTAGTATATTGCTCCTACGTCTTGCCTCTTGACATCTAACGTTTAGAATCTGATTTGGAGCTCTCAAACTTAGTAATTTCTGTCTAGCCCTCCTTGTATACGAGTTTGTATTCTGTCATATTTGGGTGATAATTATTATATTGTTTTATGCCAAAAGAAAGTGCCTAGACGAGAGAGAAAGTGCATATCAAAATTTGATGGATCCTCGATCGATTACCAAATGAACTCTGATCGAGAAGAAATTTTAGTATGTTATTCCTAGGTCTTGCCTCTTGACATCCAACGGTTAGAATCTAATTTGGAACTCTCTAACTTAGTAGTTTCTATCTAGCCCTCCTTCTGTACGAGTTTGTGTTATGTCATATTTAGGTGATGATTATTAGATTTTGTGCGGCAAAGAACTTCCTTGATAAATTTGGTTATCTCTAGTTGATCTCTCGGGGGGGAAGGGCTAAGAAGAGAGAGAAAGTAGATATCATAATTTGCTAAGGCCTCGATCGATTACCAAATGATATATGATCGGGATGAAATTTTAGTATGATGTTTTTAGTCTTGCATCTTGATATCTAACGGTTAGAATTTTCTTTTTAGCTCTCTTTTTATACGAGTTTGTATTATGTCATATATTGGGGATTATTACTATATTTTTTGTGCCAAAGAGGAACGTGCCTTGAACAGAGAGAAATTATATATCAAAATTTGCTCTTGCCTAGATCGATGACCAAACGATCTCTGATTGAGGTGAAGTTTTAGTATGTTATTCCTAATTCTTCGCTCTTGACATCCAACAGTTAGAACCTGATTTGGAACTCTCTAACTTAGTTTTTTCTATCTAGCCCTCCTTGTATACAAGTTTGTATTATGTCATATTTGAGTGACGATTATTAGATTTTGTTGTGAAAAAAAGAAAAGTGCCCAGACGAGAGAGAACTTGAATATCAAAATTTTCTCCAGCCTCAATCGATGACCAAACGACCTATGATCAGGATAAAATTTTAGTATGTTTTACCTGAGTCTTACCTCGTGAGATCCAATGGTTAAATCTGATTTGAAGTCCTCTAACTTAGAATTTTATTTCTAACTCTCTCTCTAAACGAGTTTGTATTATGTCATATATTGGTGATTATTATTATATTTTTTGTGTCAAAGAGAAAAGTGCCCAGAAGAGAGAGAAAGTCTATATCAAAATTTGCTCTAGCCTCGATAGATGACCAAGCGACCTTTGATCGTGATGAAATTTTAGTATGTTTTCCTAAGTCTTGCCTATTGACACCCAACAGTTAAAATCTAATTTGGAGCGCTCTAAGTTAGTATTTTCTGTCTAGCTGTACTTTTATACGAGTTTGTACTATGTCAGAATTGGGTGATGATTATTAGATTTTGTTGTGCAAAAAAGAAAAGTGCCCAGAAGAGAGAGAAAGTGCATATTAAAATTTGAATCAACTTGAATACAAGACCAAACCACCTCTCATCAGGATGAAATTTTAGCATATTGATTCTGAGTCTTGCCTCTTGAAATCTAACGGTTAGAATCTAATTTGAAGCTCTCTAACTTAGTATTTTCTTTCTAGACCTTTTTGTATACGAGTTTGTGAGGATTATTATATTTTTTGTGCCAAAGAGAAAAGTGCCTTGAAGAGAGAGAAAGTTCATATCAAAATTTTCTCTAACCTCGATCGATGACTAAACGACCTCTGATCGAGATGAAGTTTTAGTATATTGTTCATAAGTCTTCCTTCTTGACATCTAACGACTAGAATCTTATTTAGATCTCTCTAACTTAGTATTTTCTGTATAGCCCTCCGTTTATATGAGTTTGTATGATGTCAAATTTGAGTGATTATTATTAGATTTTGTTGTGCAAAAAAGAAAAGTACCCAGAAGAGAGAGAAAGTGCATATCAAAATTTGCTCCAGCCTCAATCAATGACCAAACGACCTCTGATCGGGATGAAATTTTAGTATATTATTCATGAGTCTTACCTCTTGACACCTAACGGTTAAAATCTGATTTGAAGCTCTCTAACTTAGCATTTTCATGGTAGCCCTCTCTGTTTATGAGTTTGTATTATGTCAGATATTGGTGATGATTATTAGATTTTTTTTGTGTCAAAGAGAAAAGTGCCCAAAAGAGAGAGAAAGTTCATATCAAAATTTGCTCTAGTCTCGATCGATGATCAAACAACCTTTGATCAAGATGAAATTTTAGTATGTTGTACCTAAGTCTTGTCTCTTGACATCCAACGATTAGAATCTGATTTGCTGCTCCCTAACTTAGTATTTTCTATCTAGCCCTCCTTGTATATGAGCTTGTATTATGCCATATTTGGGTGATGATTATTATATATATTTTGCACTAAAGGGAAAAGTGCCTAAAAGCTAGAAAGTTCATATCAAAATTTTCTCTAGTCTCGATCGATGACCAAACGACCTCTGATCGGGATGAAATTTTGGTATGTTGCTCCTCAGTCTTGCCTCTTGACATTCAACGGTTAGAATCTGATTTGATGCTCTCTAACTTAGTACTTTCTATCCAGACCTCTTTGTATATGAGTTTGTATTATATCATATATTGGTCATAATTATTAGATTTTTTTGCCAAAGAGAAAAGTGCCCAGAAGAGAGAGAAAGTTCATATCAAAATTTTCTCTAGTCTTGATCGATGACCAAATGACCTCTGATCGGGACGAAATTTTAGTATGTTGTACCTAAGTCTTGCCTCTTCACATCCAATGGTTAGAATCTGAATTGTAGCTCTCTAACTTAGTATTTTCTGTCTAGACCTCCTTGTATACGAGTTTGTATTATTCCATAGATGGGTGATGATTATTATATTTTTTTGCGCCAAAGAGAAAAGTTCCTAGAAGAGAGAGAAAGTTCATATCAAGACTTACTCTAATCTTGATCGATGACCATACGAACTCTGATCGGGATGAAATTTTAGTATGTTATTTATGAGTCTTAACTCTTGACACCTAACGGTTAAAATCTGATTTGAAGCTCTCTAACTTAGTATTTTCCTTCTAGCCCTCTTTGTATATGAGTTTGTATTCTGTCATATATTGGTGATGATTATTAGATTTGTTTGGTAAAGTGAAAAGTTCCCAAATAAGGGAGAAAGTTCGTATCAAAATTTGCTCTAGTCTGGATCGATAACCAAACGACCTCTGATCAGGATGAAATTTTAGTATGTTGTACCTAAGTCTTGCGTGTTCGCATCCAACGGTTAGAATCTGATTTGCAACTCTCTAACTTAGTATTTTCTGTCTAGTCCTCCTTGTATACGAGCTTGTATTATGCCATATTTTGGTGATGATTATTATATTTTTTTGGCCAAAGAGAAAAGTGCCTAGAAGAGAGAGAAAGTTCATATCAAAATTTGCTCTAATCTTGATCGATAACCAAACGACCTCTGATTATGATGAAATTTTAGTATGTTGTTCCTGAGTCTTGCCTCTTGACATCGAACTGTTAGAATCTGATTTGATGCTCTCTAACTTAGTATTTTATTTCCAGACCTCTTTGTATACGAGTTTGTATTATAGCATATATTGTTGATTAATATTAGATTTTTTTGGCCAAAGAGAAAAGTACCCAAAAGAGAAAGAAATTTCATATAAAAATTTGCTCTAGTTTCGATCGATGACCAAATAACCTCTGATTGGGACGAAATTTTAGTATGTTGTTCCTGAAACTTGCATTTTGACATCTAACAGCTAGAATCTGTTTTGGAGCTCTCTAACTTAGTATTTTCTCTCTAACCCCCTTGTAAATAACTTTGTATTATGTTATATTTGGGTGATAACTATTAGATTTTTTTATGCAAAAGGAAAAAAGTGCATGGAAGAGAGAGAATATGTATATCAAAATTTGCTCAAGCCTCGAACGAAGACCAAACGATATTTGATCGGGATGAAATTTTAGTATGTTATTCCTGAGTCTTGCCTCTTGACATCCAACGGCTAGAATTTGATTTGGAGCTCTCTAACTTAGTATTTTCTATCTAGCCCTCCTTGTATATGAGTTTGTATTCTGTCATATTTTGGTGATAATTATTAGATTTTTTTGTGCCAAAAAAAATGCCTAGACGAGAGAGAAAGTGCATATCAAAATTTGCTGAAGCATAGATTGATTACCAAACGACCTCTGATCGGGATGAAATTTTAGTATGTTATTTCTGAGTCTTGCCTCTTGACATCCAACGGCTAGAATCTAATTTAGAGCTCTCTAACTTAGTAGTTTCTGTCTAGCCCTCCTTTTGTACGAGTTTGTCTGTCTAGCCCTCCTTGTGGCAAAGAACTTCCTTGAGAATTGTGTTTATCTCGATTTGATCTCTCGGGGGG
>JANZLC010024242.1:0-10342 GCA_026413385.1 Erythroxylum gracilipes
GCACCATGATCAGCATGAAGGAAGGTAAGATCACCATGGAGGTAGGTGATCAACAGGTAAGCTTCAATATGTATGAAGCTATAAAACACCCCCATGAGGACTATTCACTTCTAGGAGTGAATATGCTAGATATGGTTATTGAAGATGCATGTGTAGACTTTGAAAGATCCATGAATCCTTTGACTAATGATTCCTTGGAGAGAATTTTTGCTACTGATGTTTCAGGTGAACCACGGAGTGTGAACGTTGGCATGGAACTGGAAGGACATCGAGCTACCTCACCGAAGCATGGGGACAAGACAAATGTCCATTAGGAGCTAAAAGACCCACCTTGATCACCAAGTTGTTGACTAAGTGTAGGGGAGAAACTTAATCAGTAGGATTTGTTTTAGTTAGGTAGGCTTTAAGTTTAGTTGTTTCAATAATTCAACTTTCCTTTAAAGTCTAAATCCTTGTGGTTGCATGATACATGTGGCATAGCGGAAGAAATTGATTTAGATAGTGCACTGCATGTTATTTGGTCTTAAAAGATTGCATTCGAGGTTAGGGTCCATTTAAACTTGTTTCCCCTTTTCTTATTTTTCCTATGTTTCGGAAAGTTTCGTCGCGGCATGGTGCAATTTACAGCGGCATGATTTACTTCTCTCGTCGCAGTGAACGAATATGTCGTCGCGGCGCAACGCCTCTCAAGCTAGCTCACCGCGGCGTAGGTTAATTTCTTCGTCGCAGCGAATGACTTACCGCCCGAATCATTTCCCTAGTGAAATTTCTTTTTTACCCTTATTGTTCAGTGAACTGTTCTTTTACCCAGGGCCCATTTTGTCATTTCCCTCCTTTTCCTAAACCCTGACTGTTCCTTCTCCCTCCTCCACTTCATCTTTTCTGTTTCCTTATGCGTCGTGGCTTCATCCTGTAGCATTGTTTCTTCTCCTCAGTTCCGGCCTCTTTCATCACCCATCGCAAGCAGCTCGCCCAACGTTTTCTTTTCATCTCTACCTTTCACTTTGTAAGCGTTCTCTTCTTCTCATTTGTCTTTTTCGTTTTAGTTCCGTAGATTCGAGGTGGTCCACCGCGGCAAATAAGCTTTGATTCACCGCGGTGTGTCCAGTCGTCACTGTTAGCCGCGGTGAATGGCTTACTTCGTTGCGATGTTAGAGATAGTCACTCGTCACCAATGCGAATGACACATTTTGCCGTGGCGTGGGAACACAACTTATTCGCCGTGGCGAAGCCTTGTTTTTATTGATTAATTGATTTTGTTTTTCCGTGTGTTTGTTTTCTCTACAGGACCATGCCTCGCACTAAGAACGCCTCCCACCGTTCCACTTCTCCTTCTGATTTCTACCTCTCCTCCAGCTCTCTTGGGTTCTCCCCTGAACCTTCTCCCTCACCTCAACCTTCTAGCTCTTCCCATCCTCCTGCCTCCCCAACCCACTCTTCCACTTCCTCCCCTCCGGTCGACCGGAAAAATCAAAGCTAGACCTCTACTTAAAGAACGACCTTTCTCGCTCTCCCCTAACAACCATCCCTTTGTCCGCCAACTTATCCAGTCCCAGCTATTAGGGTTAGTACAGCCAGGACCCCCGAAAATGACACCTTTGTTCGTCATTTCTATACCCATGCACGTTACTATGACACCTTGGACATCAATTTCCAAGGGGTCACCGTTCCTCACGCTTTCACAACCGCCTCCATACGGGTGCATTATCACCTTCCTCCCATCCTTCGCTGTCACTACGAAGAGCTTATACATGACTATACCTGGGCTGATGTCTTTCGTACCCTTTGTCTTGCGGGTGCCGAATGCCATTAACCTAGAGTTTCTCAATGCTATATTTGGCGTGCTGATCTCCGTCTTGAGGCCCGTCCTTGGCTTCATTTAATCAGCAACAACGTTCTTCCCACCACCCACCTTGCCTTCGTCCTAAAAGAATAGGCCCTTTACATCTTCCTGCTCATGGTTGGTCGGCCAGTCGATATTGCTCATCCCCACTTGACCCACAACGCTTCCTTATTAATAAAGAGAAACCAAATTCTTTTCCCAATTAGCACTTTATTCCAACTGGGAAAATGTTTAAAACCTAGACCACCCTCTCTTTTAGGCCTACAGACATCATCCTAATTAACCCTAGCAATAGCTCTTTTCTCTACCGAACCAGACCACAAGAAATTCCTAAGTTTTTTGTCAATTTCCTTAAGGATAGAGGAAGGGAGAATGAAGATACTAGACCAGTACACCTGAAAGGATGACAATACAGAAATCACTAATTGGACTCTACCCGCATAGGAGAGATGCTTGTGAGTCCAGTTATTGACTCGACGATCAATTTTATCCAACAAAGGAAGACACTCTCGCCTAGACAGCCGCCCCGATATCAGGGGAAGGCCCAGATAACGAATGGGAAGGTGACCTAGTTTGAGTCCAGACATACTTTCAAGTTGAGGAACCAAGGCTCTCATCTCTGGGGAAACAAAAATTGACTCTTGTGCACATTTATGACCACACCAGAAACTCGAGAGACAGCCCCTAAACAATCTAGGATAATTTGAACCGAGACCACATCACTGTGACAAAATAATAATAAGTCATCCGCAAAGAGGAGATGAGTAAGCTTAAGCGCTTGACAACGCCAATGATACTGAAAGGAGGGACTGCCCCTAATAGTGACATTTAAGCTTCTAGTGAACACCTCCATACAAATGATGAAAAGAAGAGGAGAGAGGGGGTCTCCTTGTCTTAACCCACATTTCCCGGGGAAGAATTTTGTGGGAGCTCCATTGATAAGGAGTGCATAGGCTAGAGAAGTAATACACTCCTGAATCCAAAGAATAAACTTGGGAGGGCAGCCAATAGCTTCTAACACATTTAGAAGGAATTCCCAATGAATAGAATCATAAGCTTTTTGGAGATCAACTTTAAAAGCACATCACTTATGACTATTGGATAGATGATAATGCTTAAAGATTTCCTGGGCCAACAAAATGTTATCCACTATTCGCCGATTTTTAATGAACACACTTTGATTGGAGCTAATAAAACTAGGGAAGATCTCCTTAAGCCTATTAGCCAAAATTTTAGCAGTCACCTTGTAAATAAAGTTGCAGTAGGAGATAGGCTTATAGTCCTCTACTGTTGAAGGATTTGCTTTCTTGGGCACCAAGGTAATGAAAGTAGAGTTAATCTTTTTGAGGAGACGCCCATGAATGAAAAAGTCTCTAATGGCCCGAGTAACATCCTCCCCAACAATATGCCAGGTATGGTTAAAGAACACCCCATTAAAGCCATCTGGCCCCGGGGCTTTGTTCGGGTTAAAAGATTTGATCACATCCCGAATCTCCTGATTGGAAATGTCGGCTGTGAGAAGACACGTGAGAGAATCATGAAGCCACTGAGGGAATAATTGGGCCACAAAATCTTTAGAATTAGGGAGGTCCTTAGTTTGCACTTTAATTTGCACTTAGGTGCATGTTTTTCATCTAATTGTTTTGGGATATTCCTAAACCAAGGTAATAGGATTGTATTTAGGTTATAAAGGTTAAGCCTATGTGATAGAATAATTTTTATAAGCCTTTCCAATATGTAGTTTATTTTCGGATTTATTAATGGCCTTAATTGACAAAATGTGATTCTAACTTTTATTGCATGGAATTTTGTGAGAAATTGCATGTTTAAATATTAGAAAATATTTTTAACCTCTAATGGAATATACATATTCAGTTATGTATACTTTTGGGCTACACTGATTTATATATATTCCGTTAATGTTGTTTTTGTCTTGGCACTAACTTATTTTTGTCAGAAGCGAGTTTTGTATGGCCAAGGTGTCAATACATTCTGTGTATGTTGTATTGCTTTCTTTTGAATGAATGTAATGTGGGCTTTGGTACCTCTTAAAGTTAATTAATTATATTAATTAAACAAGCAAGCATGTTAACTTGCTTTTGATGTAATTCATTCTTTTGAGGCTTGCATGCCTATTACATTTGGAATGGGGATTCAAAAATGTAATTTTTATTTCCTTTTTAGAATAGTTTTACTTTGGAATGGGAATTTAAATTTTGATGTTTTGATTTGACCAAAGAGATGGTGAAGAAAACAACAAGATGCGGGAAAAGTTTCCAAAAAGGCTTATACAAAACTCACAACATATGTTTGATATCATTTGCGATGATATGAATGTCATATGCCAGGTATGAATGTATATTAACATGATTGCCATAAATAAACTCGAAAAATAAGGATTAACAATATCTTGAGTTATATGGAATAATTCGAAATTGTAATTAACATGATTAACAAATTGTGTGACAATTTGATATGTAAATTTTTTTAAAGAAATGTCCCACATAATATTAAATCATTTTTCCTCCCTGCTTTATCCATGTCAAATTATCGATTGTTAGATGATGGGACCCATTCAGCGGGCGTCACTTTCCATCTCTAGGAGTTGTGGGGAATGTTGGACATGCCATACCAAATAGATCGAGGTTCACTTAACAAGGAACCAAAACAGTTTTGACCTTGGGGAATGGTTTTTGTTAACATTAGATGTTAACAATCTAAGAGTCACATATGATGAGATTAGCAAAGAGTTACTTACCTAAAATAGCTAAGTTCAAGTTTCATGCTACTGGTGGCTTGTTTTGGTAAAGATAGGGATCTTGGACCTACTACAAAAGGGACTAAATTTAAAAGTTGTAGTGGATGTTTATTTTAGAAATAAAATATTTACATGAAATTAACTCAATTTTTTTTATGTTGTAGATAATGATGGAGAACTATGTGAAAGCAAGAAGAGAAGCATACATGGTGTGATCCGCCTAAAGGGAGCCTAGGATATAACTTGCATGGATATGAGCTTGCAAAAGGAGGCTTAGGAGCTAAAATTGGATCAAATTTGAAGTCTGAATGTGCAAGGCAAGGGGCTAAATGAAATTCCTATATCAAAGGCCTAACATTCAAGTCTAGTGTTCCTAAAGATCCATTATAAGATGTTAGAGGCCCAATGACAAGAGCTAGGGCCAAAGCAATGAAGCAAGCATTGAATTGTATGATCTAAGACCTTTAAGAGATAGAGCCCATATTGTTGAGTCAGATTTCATCTTATAAAGGTCTAAGAGGCATTGTCTTACTCGTTGAAGCCTAATATAAAGTGTCCAAAGGCTCACATGGAGTCCAATAGGGAGAACTCACTTAAAATACCATGTGACAACCATGTGCCACTTAAAAATAAGGAGAAGGACGTGGTCTATAAGGTCTAATATGTTTAGATCATGTTTTAATTAGTTTCTTTTTTTGTTTTCCTTGAAATAAGGTCATCTAGTAAACACCTTTCTAAGTTTATTTTGTTTTCTTTTATTTAGTTTCTTCTTTAGGACATTAAGTTAGGAAGTTTTTCCTATAAATAGGCACCCTCTATGTATTTTGAAAAGGGATTTTTCATTCAGAAATAATATTGAGTATTATTGAGAGCATTCTTGCTTTATCTGTATTCTTTGAGAATACTTGACTTATCGAAGGAGTGGTCTTCCTTTGTGGCGTCCCAAGGTTAGAGTTCTAAGAGACAAGTTCTCTTAGGGTTCTTCCATTGACCAACTTTCTTCTAACCTCCCTTTTTCTCTTTTTGTTCTGTTTCTATCTTTTCAATTTTGTTTCTTGTGATTTCATATGTTTAATTGATTCTATTCATTCCTGAGTATAGTTCCATCTTGTTAAAGGTTCTCTAGGACAAGTTCCTATTGGGTCTATCATCATTTGGTATCAGAGTGCTTTAGTTGCTAGATTTCAAATAACTATCCTTTTGTTGTTTATTTTCGTTCTTCTTCTCTGTCTGTTTTTCATACACTATTTCATTCACTTTTTGTTTGAGTTTTTGGTTGAATAATAGGTGTTTCTTTAAGTTCAGAATCTCTTATTTCTTCTCGTTTTGGAATCATTGAAATCCAAGCTTTCTAGAGCATGTTACACTAAGTCAAAATTTGAGAGCATCCAGATTCTAAAAATTGCTTTACATTTTTTTCCATATTTATTTCTGTGAACTTCAAATTATTTGAAAAAAAAAGAAGTAGAAGTCAAAAAAAAGAGAAAAAAGAAATTTGTCAAAAAGAAAATCATCAAAAAAAGAAAAAAGAAGAAAACAATCAGAGTGTGTGCTGCAATTTCTAAAGAAGTGGAGTCCAAGTTTGCTATTTTTCTGATTGCAATCAAATAAAGAAAACATCTTTCCTATTGCTTCAACTTGAATTGCAAGTACTTTCCTATCTTGTATTGCTTGGAACTTGCTTACTTTCTTGTTTGCTTCACTTTCTTATTTCAATTACTTTCCTGTTTTGCCTTTAGTTTCCTATTTTATTTCTTGCTTCATTCGTCTTTCTTTAGTTTCAAGTTTGACTTTCCTTAAGGTAATCACTTCCTTAATTCATTCCTTATCCTATTTTTGCTTTACTTGGTTTTGCAAGTTTCTCCACTTTCCCCTCATTTTTCTTTCCTAATACATTTAAAGCTAACTTTTTTTTCCTTGTTTTCAGATTTGTTGAGCCCTCCCTTCCCTTCAAGTCCCCTTCCCTTTGCATATTCGTCTCCTTTACTTCTTCTTCTTTATTTTCCACCCCTATCTCCCCTTTTGATTCTTTGATAATTTTATTTTGGGATTCTGGTCTTGGCTGCCACTTGGTTTGATTGCTTTTATTAGATTGTGTCTTGTTTCGAATAAGGATACTATAGAAAGCAAGTTGAGTAGTAAAATGCAAAAGTGTTTGCATTATAAAAAAGCCAATTTTTGTGTGATACACAGTTGTTTGGGACCTGTTGAGTGTATACACGTGAGGTTGAGTGGTGAGATCCATATTGTTTTTTTGTTTACTAACATTTTGCAGTTCATAAACATGTCTCAAGAAGATGAATCACATAAGAAGATCTCAAAGTCTTTATGAAGGCTGTGCAAGATCAATTTTGGAGGTTGGATGACATCTAATATACGTCAAAATCCAAAGGTCCTAGAAGGACATTCCATGAAGAAGATGAAGATGAGTAATCCAAGGATGAATGCCCTAACACTAGGAGAGGTAGACAAGCTCCTTCTTATAATGAACTTGACAACATAAAATTGAAAATCTCTTCTTTTCAAGGAAGAAATGATCCTGAATTGTATTAGAGTGGGAGAGGAAAGTAGAACATGTATTTGAGTGTCATACATATAGTGAAGAGAAAAAGATAAAACTTGTTGTTATTGAATGTTGTGACTATACTAGAATTTGGTGGGATTAATTGCAAGTTAATAGAAGGAGGAATCTTGAAAGACCAATCTGCACATGGCAAGAAATGAAAGCCATCATGAGAAAGTGCTTTGTCCCCAATCATTACTATCAAGACTTGTTCAAACGACTGTAAAGATTAGGGCAAGGATTCATGAGTGTTGAAGAGTACCACCAAGAGATGGAGATCATCATGATTAGGGCCAATGTTGAGGAGAACTTGGAAGCTACCATGAGAAGATTTCTTGATGGTTTGCCCTGAAATTACTTCTATTGTAGAGCTGCAAAATTTCCTTGACATGGATGAGTTATTGCATAGGCCATCATGGTAGAAAGCAATTAAAGATCCAAAATGGTGCTGGATCGAGTTCCTAGAAGAAAAGCTTGAAGGAGTCCAAAAATTCCTTCAAATCTATGGGAGACATCAAGCCAAAGGAGGAAAGTAAGCCTAAATTCTCTACTCTAAATCCTAAGGGTAAAAATGACTATAAAATTTCTTCTTGCTCTGCTCATTCTTCTAAATTTAAGTGCTTTAAATGTCAAGGTTTTGGTTATATTGCTTCTCAATGCCTTAACAAAAGAACTATGATTTTGGTTGAGAATGGTGATGTTGCTAATGAAAGTAGAGACAGTGATGATTTTGATGATGTGCCTCCATTGACAGATGCTTCCGATGTTGATTGTGATGCTAAGGTTGGTGAAGCCCTTGTGGCTAGACGTGCTCTTAATATCTAACCAAAAGAAGATCTTGAAGAAGGCCAACGTGAGCACATCTTTTATACAAGGTGTCTTATTAATGGTAAAGTTTGTAACATGATCATAGATGGTGGAAGTTGTACCAATGTTGTTAGCACTTTACTTGTTGACAAGCTTAATTTGCCTATTTTGAAACATCCTAGACCATATAAATTGCAATGGCAAAATGATTATGGTGAGGTGAAACTCACCAAACAAGTGATGGTTGCATTTTTTGTTAGCAAGTATCATGATGAGATTTTATGTGATGTTACACCTATGTATGCTGGACATGTTTTGCTTGGTAGGCCATGGTAATTTGATAGAAAAGTTAGGCATGATGGATACAAAAATTGCTATTCTTTTCCTTTCCGTGATAAAAATATTGTGTTGAAACATCTTAGGCCCATTTATGCTTATGAGGATTAAGTGAGGATTAAGAAGAGCAAAAGAAAAGAAAGAGAGAGGTCGAAAAGAAAGAAAAAGAGAGAGCAAATAAAACGAGTGAAAAAAATGAAGAAAAGAGAGTGACTTTATTTGTAGGCAAAAGTGAGATTAAGAGAGCTTTAAAATGTGAAGAATCTTATATACTTTTATATAAAGATGTTTTCTTAACTATTAATGAGCTTGATCCATCTTTGTAGTCTAGTGTTTTGTCTTTGTTGCAGGACATCAGCGACTTATTTTTGGAGGACACTCTCTATGGATTGCCCCCTTTGAAAGGCATTGAGCACTATATAGACTTCCTTCCTAGAGCTTCAATTCCGAATAGGCCTACGTATAGAGCCAATTTGGAAGAATCTAAGGAGATCCAAAAGACAAGTTGAAGAGCTTATAAAAAAGGACTTTGTGAGAGAAAGCTTAAGCCTATGCGATGTGCTAGTTATACTTGTTCCTAAGAAAGATAGCAAATGGAGAATGTGTGTTGACTGCAGAGCCATCAATAAAATCACGGTGAAATATTGTTACCCTATCCCTCATTTAGATGATATGCTTGATGAGTTGCATGGTGCTTGTATATTTTCTAAATTTGATCTTATAAGTGGGTACCATCAAATTCGTATGAAAAAGGGTAATGAGTGGAAAACTGCTTTCAAAACTAAGTTTGGGTTGTATGAGTGGTTAGTTATTCCTTTTGGCTTGACTAATGCACCTAGTACTTTCATGAGTTTGATAAATCATGTGTTTCGTCCTTTTATTGGAAACTAAATGGTTGTCTATTTTGATGATATTCTAGTGTATTGCAGGAGTTTAAATGATCATATGAAACACTTGCATGGTGTGTTTAGACTTTTAAGAGAGAATAAGCTTTATGTCGATTTAGAAAAATGTTCTTTTTGCATGAATACTGTTGTGTGTCTTGGTTTTATTGTAGGTGCTAAAGGACTTCAAGTTGATGAAGAGAAAGTGAAGGAAATTAGAGAATGGTCAATTTCCAAGAATATAAATGAAGTTCGAAGCTTCTATGCTTGGCAAGCTTTTATTGGAGATTTGTGAAGGACTTCTCCACTATTGCTGCTCCTTTGAATGAAATGGAGTTGTATGCTAAAGTTAGAGCCAACATTGAGAGGAGAAATGAACAATATGCAAAGCAAGCCAATAAAGGTTGAAGGCGTGTTATATTTGAACCGGGTGATTGGGTTTGGGTGCACTTGAGAAAGGAAAGGTTTCCATAACAAAGGAAATCTAAGCTACAACTAAGAGGAGAGGGCCCCTTTCAAGTTTTAGAAAGGATTAATGATAATACTTATAAAATTGGTTTGCCTAGCTCCTATGGTAGTGTTTATGCTACATTCAATGTATCTGACTTATCCCTCTTTGATGCTGCAGATTTGAGGATGAATCCTTTTGAGGAGGGAGGGAATGATGGAGAACCATGGGCATCTGAAAGACAAGAAGAGAAGCATACATGGTGTGATCCACCTCAAGGAAGCATAGGACATGACTTGCATGGACATAAGCTTGCAAAAGGAGGCTTAAGAGCATAAATTAGACCAGATTTGAAGTTTGAATGGGCAAGGCAAGGGGTTGAACGAAATTCCCATATCAAAGGCCTAACATTCAAGTCCAAGGTTCCTAAAGATCCATTACATGATGTTGGAGGCCTAATGATAAGAGCTAGGGCCAAAACAATGAAGTGAGCATTGAATTGTTTGATCCAAGACCTTCAAGAGATAGAGCCCATATTGTTGGGCCAGATTTCATCTCATAAAGGTCCAAGAGGCATTATCTTAACTCCTTGAAGGCCAGTATAAAGTGTTCAAAGGGCCACATGGTGTAACATCCCGTCCCCAAAGGAAGGGCTCGGAACTTGCAGCCTTAGTGTGGCCGAGCTCTAATTTGCAGCATTAGT
>JANZLC010024243.1:0-10342 GCA_026413385.1 Erythroxylum gracilipes
TATTTATAATTCTTATTTATAAGTGGTATAAATCATTAATAAAATATGTTAAGAATAAAAAGTAAATTTGAAATAAAAGGTACATAAATTTAAACCACAACATTGATTAAAAAAAATTAAAAAATTAAACAAAAAATTAAAAAATTATATTTGTTAAATAATATTAATTTAATATAAAGTATATATTAATTAATTAAGAATAATAATTTTATTTTTATTTTTATAAATAAATAAAAATTATTGTATAAATATAAATTAATTTAGTTAATAACTAAATTATTGTGGTATATTATTTAAAAAATTTGGTGTAAAATGATTGGAGTAACACCAAATTTGGTGTAAAAAAATTCTTAGAATATTCTCTTTTACACCAAATTTGGTGTAAAAATTTAGTGTAACGGTTGGAGATGGCCTAAGAAGGATGATGTGTATCTATGAAGCCAGGAGGTTGAGTCATAAAGACTGGTTCTTGAAGAGTGCCATTAAGGAAGGCATTGTTGACATCGAGTTGACGAATTTGCCAATTTTTGGAGAGTGCAATAATAAGGATGAGATGGATGGTAGTGGGTTTGACAACTAGGCTAAAAGTATCTGTATAATCTATACCAAGATCTGATGATAGCCTTTGGCAACAAGACGAGCTTTATAGCGATCAAGAGTTCCATCAGATTTTTTTTGTGCGAAAGACCCATTTACAACCAACAAGATTGACATTTGGTGGTGGAGGGACAAGAGTCCATGTGTTGTTGCGATGAAGAGCTGTAAATGCGTGAAGCATGGCCTGACGCCAAAGCGGAAACTTGTTGGATTGAAGTGGGATTAGGATCATTAGAAGTTTACGTGTGGGTAGAGTAAGTGACATAATCAGAGAATGTGTGAGGTATATGAGTTTGATCACGGATGCGGATGACCATGGGATGATGTGGGATAGCGGGTGGAGTGGAAGAAGTTGGTGAGGGAGATGAGTTTGTAAGTGGAGGCATAAGTAGGGGTAAGGAGATGGACGATGAAGGTCTTGAGACAAGAGAGGGAGAGGGAGAGGGAGAGGAACTAGTATAGGGAAAGTTGGTTTCAACAAAACGAACATGACGAGAAAAATATATTTTAGATGTAATAGGGTCAAGGCAGTGATAGCCCTTGTAATTAGGAGAATAACCGAGAAAGACACATTTTGTAGACTTTGGTTCAAGTTTGTCCGAACGTGTAGACCCAATGAAAGGAAAGCAGATACACCCAAAGACTTGAAGATGAGAAAGGTTGGGCTTTGTGATAAAAAGAATTTCATGGGGGGATTTGTTATGGAGAACAAGAGTTAGTAAAAGATTTATAAGTTAGGCAGTTGTAGAGAATGCCTCATACTAAAAGGCTTTAGGAATTGAGGCATGAATAAGAAGTGTGAGACTAGTTTTAGTAAGGTGACGAATTTTACGTTCGGCGATCCTGTTTTGTTGTGGGGTATGGGGACAAGAAATACGATAAGTAATGTCATAGGTAGTAAGAAAGTTAGAACAGACCTTTGATAAGTTCAGGAGCTCCATCACATTAAAAAGTTTTTATAAAGGTCGAAAAAAGGTTTTCAAAGTGAGCTTTGAATGTCTGAAAACGAGAAAGGGCTTAAGATTTGTGGGTTAAAGGATAAATCCATGTATATCGACTGAAATCGTCAACAAAAAGAATAAAATAAGGAAAACTAGACAAGGAAAAGGAGGGAGATGGCCCCTAAATATTGCAATGGATAACTTGTAGTGGCTTATTTGAAACACAAGAAGATAAGGGAAATGAAAGACAAGTACTTTTTCCTTGAAGACAAGAAGTACAATGTTTTATTACATAAGGTTTGATATTTAAAAAGGGAGATAACCTACAGAGTGTAGCAGGACAAGGATGGCCAAAACGCTGATTCCATAATTGAAGTGGAGTAGAGGTGGTGTGGAGAGCAATCGTATTTGTGAAATGGACTAGAATCTTTAACGGGTAAAGATTATTGTGTGTTGGTTTCTGCTGTTTATATATGCAGGGTAGGTGTTTGAGAAAAGGATTATTAGCTTGAATATGTAGCTCGGTAATAGGATTAGTGTATAGGCTTTGATACCATGAAAGAATCGAAGAAGGAAGCAATTGATATGTAATTGTATTGTATTGCTTGTGTGTTTAGATCAATAGCTTTTACAGGTATTTATACATGTTTTTGGTATCTGATAATAATAACAAATAAGATATTGAGGATCAATGAGATATACAAGATAAATAAGATACACAAGATAAAATCAAATGAGATATATATCAAAGAGACAAAATTATATCTGATCTACTGAGATTGCATGAAGATTTGTATATGTTTATCACAACTCTAATGTCTATTCACTTTTGTTTCTCAGTTTGCAAACCCAATTGAAGACTAGTGTAGGTTTACTTATGATTCTAGTGCCAGTTATGATATCACAATCTCCACTTTTTTTTTAGAGCTTGATTTGAACCATTTATAAATTGTTTAAGCCCCTTTTCATGCCTTCCTTACGTAAAAACTTCTGTAGCTCAAATTGATACCAAATTCCTATCGCTGCATATAAAATCCAAAATTAAATTATCTACATTCCTATTTTAATTCAACAACTAATGAATAATTCCTAAGAAAACTAAAAACTTCTTTTTAATAAAAGAAATCAATTCAAATAATAGGTTTTAAAATTCATCGTATCTAGATCAATATCCTAATTTAATTCATAAAAAGAAAAAGAAATCCAAAAATAAATAATAAAGATAAAAGATAAAGACAACATTCTTATAGATTTTGAAATCTTAATAGAATCTTGGATCTTTTTTCCAAAGGTTGCTTCGTTCGTGTGTTAAGACCTTTAGTCTATTCCTCCCAAATGGTTCTCTAGTCTTTTAGACCATTCTTTGGCCTCTTAGATGACTCTCGTATCTCTTTCCTATTTAAAGAAAAACCTAATGTTTCTACCAATACAAGACCAACACGGGCCTACGTTAGTCATATGTTCTTTATAGCTGCACAAAATCCTGCTTTTTGTAAAGATCACTGCCAACATAAATATCCAACACTTTTCAAAAAACACAAGAGCAGTCAAGGAACCAATTTCCAAAACAAATAGAATAAGAACAGTCATGAAATAGCTTCAAAAAAGACAAAAATCGAAGCATAACAAATCAAATCAACAATAATCAAGCTTCTAATTCAAGATTAACAATTAAAGAAGGCTCTGATACCACTGTTGGAATCCAACCGTGATAGAATCACGGGCGTAGCGGAAAATAAAATTTTTACAAATTCCGAGCGAATCCCGATAATTGAATAAACTTGAATAAAACATAAATCGATTTAGAAATCGTTTGAAACTTTTTCCGATTGATCAATTATGAGATGTCCAAGTGTCCAGCCTCTGATGATATCCACAGAGCAATTCTCAAACTATTTTGAGAGGAAGAAGAAAAAAAGTGCTAGCTTTTAAAAAGCTCTTCATTTTAAATAGAAAAATCATAACAATCTTTTATTAAAATTAAATATCTTTAATACTAATGAGATTTAATTTTAATAAAATCAAATATCTCATATTTGATTCCCAAAGTTTCTCAAACTTTATAATTAAGTCCAACTTAATTAAATTGATTTTTCTTTCACAAATTGCTCTTTAATGTTTGACCCATTAAGTTCCTAATAAATTAGCAATGATTATAAATTACAATTCTAATTCACAATTAGAATGAGATAAATTAAAACTTCTTTTAATTTATCTTTAATTCTCCAATTAAACAATTAACAATCATAAGTCATGATTGATGTGTAAAAACATGTCATGATTACCCAAATATTATGAATGTCAAAGTGATTCACTTAACCTGTCCAAGCATAGCTATGATGCATAATTTAATCCTTTCGTCATCCAATGTTCCAATTGGACAAAGTATGGATACAGTGCCTATTCTTTTCATTCAATCATGTTCGTTCTTACTAATTAGTAATTGATTTATAATTGAGATTTGAAAACGTCTTTTCAAATGTCAATTCTCTCTGGCAAGAGAATTCTATAAATCATTATTAATTAAGAATAGTAAAATATTATTTCTAATTACTTTAGAGTGACGAATGCTATATTGTCTTACTTAATTGTCTCCATATAGTTCATATTGTATCCAATTACTACCGACTGAATTATCCTAGGATGATTCATAAGTAGTATCAAAACACAATAATTCTCACATAAGATACCTTGGTAATCTCAAGTCTGAGGATCAATTATACAACCATCATTATGAAATAATCCACAGATATATAAGTAATATTCCATTCGAAATTCTCATAATCGGGTCAGTTCAGTGACTTATTCTCTAATAATCACCAATACATTAGTTTAAGTATGTCCATACTTTAATTTATGAGATCAATTATTTTATTCATAAGAAAAAAAAACATAATGTGTGCTAGTTTTACCGTTTCAACAATATCCCATCTTGATGAAACTACAACTAAGAACATTTAAGAATAATACGTAAGTGTAAATTGAATTTCAATTCCAAGGATTTTACCTTTAATATTAAAACATAAAATATTAATTAAATTAATATATAAAGATAAATAAAGCCTTTTTCATTAATTAATGTAATGTCCTACATTAATTTGCATCCAATTGATTGGTTGTAAAGGCATAAACTAACAGTGAGATGGAAGCAAGAAACGGATTCTATTAGATGCTTCTAAATTATTTTGTTTTGTACAATTCCATTTTCTACTTGCATTCCTTTCTTCTTATTGTCCAGTTTCTTTCAATCTTGTCATATGAAATCCAGGTGTCAGGTGAATACTAAATGATAAAGGCTGGTGGGGCTCTCAAAATGATTGAAGAAGAACGGGTGATGCTGGAGTCCCTTATGTGCCTTCGACGGGTTGGTGCTGATATCATCCTTACTTTGCTCTACAGGCTACCAGACGCTTGTGTGGTGAGAAGAGGTATGTTGAAGACATTTAGGACATTGTTAGTCTCAGCAAAATACTTGGAGAGAATTTATGTATCAATTTATCTGTATATCCATCATAAATTTGAAGCTTGAGTGATGTACTTGCTAGTTGAGGTTGCTATGCACGCTTGTCAGGTAACTGAAACGAAGAATTTTCTTAAATAATAAAGGGATGTTCATATGTGAATGGTGTGATTTCAAAACACAGTTTTGCAGGTTGAACAAACAGATTAAGTAAAACCAATTAGTTAACATGGAATGGTGGATGGATGGATAATACAATCGTTGACAGAGTTGACTATAAATGGTTCATTTAACCATCGCTAGCCAACACCGTTATAGATGAAGTAGGATGCATACGAATAATAATCCATTTAGTGATATTGCTCTTAAAGCCACGAGGAATAGCAAATTACTTATACTTGACAGTATCTGCTTGCTTCATTAGTATTTGATGCTTTACACTGGCCAATAAATACATTTTCACCTCTATTGACCTTAAAAATAAGTGGCAGAAATGCTAAAATAGATGAAGATAAACACGGATAATATGACCAATTTACATATAATTACTACTTCAGGAATTCTTTTAACCTTTTATCTATATTATCATCCATGTTCAATAAGATATCTTTTTGCAATGCCTACTAGGAGAACATCTTCATCTATCATGAAATAAAGGGAGTGACCTGTGTGTATTGACCCCAATTGTCTTGTTCCTTATGCTTATGCAGTAAAAAGCTACAGGCACCACTTCTGAGTAAAAAGAGAAATTCTCTGCTGCCATCATCGGTGGCCCCACCCTGGAGTTCGTCAAACCCTAACAGTTCTATAGCCACGTTCCGTACATGCTCCTACATGCCATCATCATTCACAGTTGGAGGATAGATGGTGAAGTCGTTTTCAAAGAAGTCAACTGTGGAAGAACACGTCTTTTAGAAGATGAAGACGCAATGTTTCTGAGTTAGATCAAGAAGAAGAGAAGAGAATGGACTGCGAGATAGAGCAATGAATCCGTTGTTAAGGTTAATTAATATTAATTAATACAGTGGGTGTCAAAGGTAAAAATATTAATAAAATATTACATTTTAATTTTAAGAAAGCAGGTCCATGCTGCCACTTCACACCTGACATGAAAATGTGAGGCCGTTTATGTAATAAAATAATATAAAAATATTTCAATTTAATTCTAACATGACAGAAAATTGATATCGTCGTCCGTTTTTTATTATTTTAAGATTATATTTAAACATTTTTAAAATATTAGAGTTTAATTTGTACTCTCCATAATTTTAAGATTAGATAATTCAAACTAGGTCGAAAGTAACCCAAGCTCGGCCTGAACTCACTCCTAATGGTCCAAGTCTATTTGAAGTTTGGTCTAGCCCAAGCCATCAACAAATGACACCATTTTTGTCTATAAATTCTTAAACATATATACCTTCCTTCCTGTCAGACCTAATTCCAGTCCATTCTCACCTCCCAAGAGCTCGAGCCTAACCTAAATTATGAGTACTACCAAAATTACATCATTTTAGTGGTGGGATTAAGCTTGTGAAGGGTGGTCCTCAATATTAAACCCAGCCCAAAACTCGTTTAACTCATCCCTGATATTTGGGGCAACTATACTTGTCAGACTATAATTTTCAACTTTAAGTGATTACTTAGGTCTAAATAGAGATTTGCAGACCTAAGGAAATCCATTAAAAAAATTTGAAGTTCAAGTTAAACAAAAACAAGTAGAAATAATACCTGTGGCTGTGGTTGAATGTGTATGAGTTTGCAATTTCACCTACGTTTAAAATAAAATACCTGGTAAGTTAGTCAACATCCTCAACCAATTTTGATGATTTTTTTCATTTCAAAATCTAAATTTGATGTGATGCGCTTTTAGATACATTATGGATTCAAAATCTCTGTAGTTTTCAGCAAGACAAAATATTCCTATATATCTTGAAGAATTCTCTAAAGATTATATATGTTTATAGTAAGTTATCTCTTTCATTTCACTTTAGTACCAACCTGATGCGTAAATCTTACCTCAACATGGTAGATGATCTTTGCTTCAAATTTGACATATTCAAAAGTAAGAGAGTTCTTCTTAACAACATATAATCTCATAAACCTTATAATTCTTGACATTATATCATGAGAGATACTCTTTTTTACATAAAATAGGAGGGATCAGGTTTTTTTAGAGGGGGGAAGTGAACATTATAGGCCACACTTAAAGGTTTTGATGTTGTGGATGTAATTAAATCAGTAGTGGATAGAGAGTACAAAATTAATGCGGATTCTTGTATAGACATTTTAGCTGTTGCATTTGGCGATTCTGTACCCATATTGCATGGTCTGAATTACTATGTATTATTACTCCAAAGAGATAAAAGAACTAAAAGATTCATCGAAGCAATCATCAATGATTCCAACTCTCTTTTTTTTTCGGTTTTCTTTCACCAACTTCGTAATATATGAGCAGCTGATTTCTTTTCTTAATTCAAAGGGAATAGACTCGATCTCTATTTTCGTTTGTGAAATGTAACACTTGCCATTGTTATTTTTTGTTATCAAATACTTAATCATCTTTATTTCAATTTTATGCATCTAATTTTTATTCATGCTAGATTAAGTAAATTTGAGATTGCATTTTTTTTCTTTTTTTTCTCAATCCATAATTGTTGTTAAGGACTAGAATAAGAAGCAAAGCGGATTAATTTGATTATCTCATCTTTCACTTTAATTTACAAGGATGGAATAAGACAAGTACAATCATTCAAGCTTTTGAATGATTGCTTGAAATAAACTTTATGGACTCACTTCTAAAGCTACTATCGGGTGAAAGAAAATTATGTCTTACAAGTGAATTTGTTTGATAATAAGGTCCTAATTAGAAAGTACTGTCTAATTTACCATTGATTTTCAAGATTTCTCCTAATTTTAAGAAAATTTAAGATTAAATGTTCAAATTGAAAGGATAATTAGTACATTCATATGATTGACCAGTTAAGAGGAATGGATTTTTAATCTTTGAACTGAGTTAAAAAATTAATATATCATTTATAATTTTATTATTTAAAAAAATTTAATTCAAAAATTCATATTCCTTTAATTTTAGTGTCCTTTAAAAAATTCAGTAAAAAATTTCATTGGATTAGATGTAATTCTCACAATTATGTTATATTTGTTGTGGTGAAATTATAATTAAAATTTTGAGGTTTCTCAACGGTTCAAAAATGTACTTATTATATGGTCTCAAATCATAGCTGAAACAATTTCAAATGTGGATAATTGGACTTCCATGGGAAGATGTAAACTAAATCATAGTTCAAGTGTATGTACTACTGTGGGGATTATGAAAGTATCTAATTAATTGAGATACATCATAATCTTTTGATAATAAGCAATGTTTTAATGACAATCCGATTGTTAAAGGTACATCAAATCTTAAGGGTTGTTTGTTTCCATTTTTCTTTAGTTTTTTTGGTTGTTGTTTATGTAAAATTAGAAGCAGATGTTGAAAATGTGTTTGGTTAAACTTATTTTTATTATTTGTTTTTAAAAATAAAAACAGAAACAATTTTACAAAAACGTAAAAATGAGGTTTTTATGTATTTTAAAAACAAGTTTTCATGTGTTTTTAAAAGCGCTTTTGTTTCACGAAAACAAATCATATTTATCTTGCTTTGTACCGGCTCCAGTGTCTTCTGCATCTTCAATGGTGCTGCCATTTCTCCAGGTTTGTTATTATGCATGTTTTCGCATCTTGTATTCAATGTTGAATAAACTATATGTGTATGGGTATCCGTGTTTTCATATCTTGCGTTTAATGCTAAATAAACTAACGCCTTCATTGTCATCTCTTCCTTCTCTTCTAGTCATCTTCGTCTTGACACAAAAGAAGTGAAAGAAAACAATAACAAGAGTGGAAGTTTTCTTTCACATTTCCATATATAGCATATTACGAAAGTTTTCCTAATAACACATGTTATTGTAGCTGTTTTCTTTCACTTTTCTATATATAGCAGATCACAAAAGTTTTCCTAATAATATGATGAGAGATAATTGTGTTTTTAGGAGCTTAGAATCATACGGTCTTCTTTTTGCATTCTATATCTTCTTTAATCCTTCATTCTGATAACATTTTCCGAATAACACGATGATAGATAGAAGGAAAAAGATTTATTTGTTAGTCGATTAGAAGTGGTAGCTAAGTCAAGAATTTGTATTATCAACTACCAAGAATAATTGGAGTTTCACATTTCGGCTTGATGAATGGATAGGAAGAGCCTACTACTTTGGGTGGATGATAAGAGCACTAAAAACAGTAGCTTTCAGCCAAGAGTTCTTAGCTTGCAAACAAAGAGTCCCTATTTGTCCCTGATTGTGAAGTAGAAAAAATTAGGACATGACGGGTGCCACTTTGATTTGCATTTTGATGAACAAGAATATGACTGTTAGTTTTAGTTCTAAGAAAGTTGAGAGGTGAAAAGGAAGAGAGATATGAAGAAAATTACAGTACTATATACCTAGCCATAATTACTAAAATGTCTTTAACAAAAAAGTTGGAAATTTGAGTAATTACAAGAACTGGCAGACCATGTTTAGAATTGTCAAATCTTGAAAATTTGAGCCATTTCTCATTGTTATAGGTAATTAATACTTCTCAGGCTTCACAACTTGTGACCTTTTTATGCACTATACAAATACAAACTGAGAATATGAGAGAGGGAGATACCATATAAGAGGTGGAATTGAGCTTGGTGAGAAGTGTTGCCTGAGTGAAGATGCAAATGTTAAAGGCTCTTTAGTTCTAGAAAATGTAGAGATTGTAATCATATTGGTGTTTAAAAAATTGGAAGAATACGGTAAGTGAAGTAAATCACGTGTTAGTATAGACTTTACATTCAATACACAAAATGCACAAGAAGGGGGGTTGAATTGTGTATCCTTTTTCGTGAATACAATCCCCTTTTTAATTTCTTTGAAAACTTGCTTTTGCAAAAGTATTAAGAAGAATATCACAATGTATTGCAATTAACTTCTAAATACTTGTATAAACAATAGAAATTAAAGGTTGAGAGTTAGAGAGTAAGAGTCAATACAACAGTTTTATCCTAGTTTACCCCAAACGTGGGCTACGTCCAGTCCTCATAATCCTTTCTGAGATTTCACTATACTTCTTAGAATGACAAGTATTCTTTTCACCAAGCCTCTTCAGGTCTCTTTCAGCAAGTATTCTTTTTCTCACTTAGCCTCTTCAGGCTCTCAGCTTTTCTTCTTTCTTACAAAAGAATATTGCGAGCTTTGTTACAGAAGATAATAGCTCTAGAGTTTAGCACAATGAATACAGTGTTTCTCAAAGTCACTA
>JANZLC010024244.1:0-10340 GCA_026413385.1 Erythroxylum gracilipes
TAATATTTAATAGTTATTAAATAAATATTATTTTAATATTTAGTTAAATTTAAAATTAGCAAATAATTAAATAAAATTGTTTCCAGAAATTTAAAACATATTTAAATAAAAAGATAATAACAAATCAAATTTATTCAATTAAATTTTTTTCCCAAAATTTAAAAATTTAAATTTAAAAATTAAATTTGATTAAATTATAAATTATTCCAATATTCAGATCAATTAAAACAAATCAATAATTTCTAATTTATATTAAAACATTATTAACAAAATTTACCAAAATTATTATAAATTAATTATTTTTTGGTAAAATTATATTTAATAAATACTTGACAATACACGACGTCTGTTGAATCAGACGTCGGAGAATATCCATTTTCTGGACGTCCACCAAACGTCGTTAAAAGACAAATAATCCCTGACGTTTTCTCCAAACGTCGGGAAATATACACTTCTTTCTTGACGTCTTTATTAACATCGCAGAATTGCTAATCATTCTACGATGTCTTGAATCAGAAGTCACAGAAACCTATTACCTACCCTACTATCTATGACGTCTATTGTCACGTCTTTTTAGACGTCGTAGAAGGTCTTTTGCGACTTCTTAATTGCTTCTATGACGTTTAAAAGACGACGCAAATTGTATCTTTTTGTTGTAGTGTATACATGAAGTCTTGTTTCTAAAATATAATCACAATTTTTTATTTTCAAAGAATATGAATTTTATAATTTTATAGGTTAAAAGCTTTTAAGAATTACATAACAAGAAAATGATTACACTTTAAAATATATTATGATTTCAACACAGTATAAGAAAATAAATTCACCATAAAATTTAATATAATTAAATAGATGACTATCCCTTTGGTTATCAAAAATTAAAAATTTCTTTATCTATCAAATTTAAAAGGGTAAATTACCAAAAAAGCTTAAACTTTTATCAATTTTTCAATTATAGTCGAATTTTAAAGAGTAGTAATAAAATGTTTAAACTTTCAATTTTTTTTCAAATCTAACTCAAACTTTAAAAAGTAACAATAAAATGCTCATATTTTCAATTGTTTTTTAATTCTAGCCTAACGTTAGTGTTTTTGTTAAATTTGTTGATGTGACTTATGTCAGCCAAAATTAACACAATAGATGAAGATTAATGAAAAACGTCGGTCTTTAAAAATTACCTAAATCAAATTACGTAGCCCTGATGACCTTACACTTTTATTTCAGTTTTTTTTCGTTTTCAATTTGTTCTCACGACGCCCTTACCCTTAGATTTTTATATTACGCAACCCCGACGCCCTCACAGTAAGGACATTCGGAGAATGAACTAAAAACAAAGAGCTTACTGGTGCAATACGTTGTAATGCAAGAGTAGTTTTGAAATGTCAGAAGAACAAATAGAAAACAAATGGCTGATGTTATTGGGAGAACAACAAATAACGTCAGGTCAGAATTGAAAAAATTGAAAGTTTGAGCATTTTATTGCTACTTTTTAAAGTTTGGGCTATATTTTAAAAATTTTGAAAGTTTGAGCATTAATTGAAAAATTGACGAAAGTTTGAGTTTTTTTTAGTAGTTAACCCAATTTAAAATATTGTTAAGAATATGAAATATTAAAATTTGAAAATATTTCTATTTTTAATTGTATCAAAAATACTTTTATTATTGCATGACTTCATCCAGAGATAAAAGAAGACAATCATCGTGAGTTAAGTTTAGTGATTGAGAAGTTCAGTGTTTCTTATTTTGTTAAAACCTCAATAAGAATAAGAAACAATGAAGCTTGTAAACACTCCCATTTGGATACATAAAGATATAATGCTTAGTTTATTAAACATTTTAATGCTTTACTTTAAAAAATTTCGTTGGAATATAGATGATTTCATTCAAGATGAATTTGAAGAAGGTAGTTTTACTATGGCATGTTTTAAGTGGAAATGTATTATCTTCTGAAACTCCTCTCCAACCTTTAGACAAGTGGACTGAAAGACCTATATATGAGGGAGGGAGGGAGAGAGGGAGGGAGAGAGGGAGCCTATGTGTGTGTGTGTGTGTGTGTGAGAGAGAGAGAGAGAGAGAGAGAGAGAGAGCCTATGTCAAGTATAGAACCAACCTCATTTTATATTGAGTTTGTATAAAAAAAATCTAATTGTTTTTATCGTATGAGCTGTCACAAAATATTATAATGTATACTAATGTGGTAGGACAATTCAATTCGAATGAAACACCTAACCCCAATCTAGCAAAAGTCAAATTATACTTGATAATTATTGATAGATCGAACATCGTGTATGAAAATTAAATATTTACGAGCATGCTGATGTAAACTATAAACACCAACTGTAAATTGAGTTAACTTGACGAGAGAAGTCAAAAATGCCGCCTTCGTTGAAATAGAGGTTTTTTCAATAAAAACTAATTAATAACAACATGACTTCCGTTGAAATTGAAACTCTTTAATTACTATTAATATTATAACCATATAATTAAAAGTAAATTATTTTCGACTTTTAAAAGTGTGATCTTTTTTTTTACCTAGATTAAAAGTAATAATACAATAAATAAATTTTAATTTATATCAAATTTAATTAAACTTTTAATTTTTATTTAAATTTTCCATATTTATAAAAATATAACGAGACATATAGAATGACTATTTTTAAGGACATAAATTTAACAAATAAAAATGAAAATTGAAACATAAACATATTATAATAATTAAAATGCCCATCATAAAATAGGGGTATCTAATCACTACAAATAACTAATCAATGGCCTATTCAAGGAAAGGTTTAAAATAAAAAGAGATTTTTAAAATAAAAAGAGACTTTAGCCTTATTTGGTAAATGACTGATCATTTAGTTTTTAGTTGATTGAGAGGTATTTGATTATTTAACCATGTTATATCGCTGATAATTATATTTGGTAATCAGCTCATTGGGTTGGCGGATTGAACTCAATTCGCTGTTTTTTTAAAATGCTCCTATGAGGAGCGTTTTGTTCCATTAGCTGAAAAATTGAGGGATAAAAAGATGATTATGCCTAAAAATTATTACAAATTACTCAAGCTAATATCTTTTATTATTGCTTTCCCTACACCAAACTTCATCTTGATTAATATGGAGAAAAAAAGTAGTGATAGTAATAATAATAATACTTATTTATTTATTTATATTATTATTATATATTCTATGTGTTTTATTAGAGTTATAAACTTAATTTTGTGAAATTAAATATCTAAAATCTAAATTTTTATGAAAATATTCAAAAAAGTATTAAGATATAATACTCATGTCCTTATAAATTTTTTTAAGTCATGCTCTCATAAGTTATTTTACATATAAATAGTTAATTTTACTAAACATTTTTAAATAAATAGTCAATATTATTCGTTAGTCAAATCAGCTAACTGCTGATAAAATCAAGTAATAGCTAATGCAATCTGTTTATCCCATATTTTTTCTTTTTTTTATGTTGATGGAAAATGACCATAAGTTAGAGAGAGAAAATGATAAAAGAGGAAGAATGTTGGAATGATTAGAGAGAAATGAGAATAATGACAAAAAGAAAAGGCCAGGCATAACGCCAGAATGATTAGATTGATAAAATGATATAAGGAAAAAAAAAAGAGGAAAAAAAATGCTAGAATTAGAATGAAATAAAAAAATGATCACAGCTATATAAAACCATAATTACTTGCTTTGGTATTATTATAATGTTTATATATTCCAATTTTTAAAAATTTAAATTTATGTGTTAAAAAGGATTTTCTTATCAAAGATCAACACTTACATAGATTTGATATTAACTGAAACTTTACATGTTTACTACAATTCCAAGATGGAATTTTTTTTAAAAAAAATTATGTATGATTCATATTCCTTGTAGTTAATGAAATTAAATTTTAACATATAAAGGAAAATATATTATAACTCAAACAAAATAGAAGAATTATTTTTTACCAATTAAAATTATGTAAAATTCGTTGCACCTTTAAGTTTCCTTGATTCCAAAATTCAATAAGATATTCACATTATTGATTATATCAAACTTAACTATTAATATATGCCATATACAGTAAGTTATGAAATATCAAACTATAAAATTGGGATTCCTCGCCACTTTCTAATTTCAAAACTCTCTTTATTTACAATGTCATGTGAAATATCAAACCATAGCTTTTTAGTTCTTCATCTTCACCAAGAAGTTTTTTATAAAATAAAAATATATATTTAGTGAAGCTATAGGTTGAACCTTAAATTAAATCTTAAATTCTTGCACTAATACAAATAAAGTATATGAAAGTACGAGTCGATCCTAGGAAAAGTTCTAGTTTGTCAATTATCACGAAAAAGATATTTAACCATATTGAGGTTGTAATAATACGAAATTATATGATCAAAAAAATAAATTAAATTTTGCGAATAAAAAGAGAATTATCAATAAGAAAAATCTCGATTTATAGTTGTTCTCATTATTAGAACTACAATTGACAATCAATAACAAAAAATAATTATTTTGTCAATCATATATTCGATATGGTATTGAATACCTATCTTTCCTTCAGATTTGTTATTTAAAAAAATGTAATTCAATTAATCCTTATTATTTAACAACCTTAGATACGATCTAATATTTAATTAAATAATAACTTTAAGAGAAGAAAAACTAATGAAGTAAGATAACGCAATATTCACAATTGTATTTAATCTAGTTGAACATTTTCCTAAAAGTTAATAATTTATGACATAGTAAATTAAAACTTCTAGTTGCTACAAATATTAAAAGAATTGAACTTTTACATATTCAACAATTAATCTAGTAAATAATAATTCTAATGAATAACTAATTGCCCACATTAGAAATCATTAAAAATCATAGAAATAAAAGCATTAAAAATAATTCAATATAGGAATGAGAAAAACACTTAACAATAAAACCCAATTATCCCTCAATCTTCAAATTTCAAAGGCTTTCACTCCTTTCAACTAAGATAAAAAAAAAAGATTAGCCAACAATGGCAATAACTATTAGCTTTTCATAAAGAAGAGCCACTCTATTGTCTACCAAAGGGAGGAATTCTTTTTGTGAAAAGCTAGAAAATGCAGATGGAACTTAGGATGCCTTTGTTCATTCACTTTGGTAGTATTTATAGCCACTCTAATCTCATGTGTTGTTGATGTTAAGATCTTTTTATTGTTATTGTTTGACTTTCAAAGACCAAAACCTCTCTAATTTCCACCCAATTTGATCAAGATGATATTTAAACAACTTTTAACATGTTTTTCTTGCAAATTTGAAGTCTGAAAGTTGTAATTTTTATTGGACATAGGATTGACAATTGGGCTAGGCCTGGCTTGAAGTCAACAGGCCAAGCTCACGCTAACTAGGCATTAGATAGAGCCTCAAGCCTGATTTTCTAAGCTGCATTAGATAGAACCTCAAGCCCAATTTTTTGGGCTCAAGCTACCTAGGCCCAAACTGAGGCCTGACGAGCAATGACAAAATGATATCGTTTTCAATTTTAAAAATAATAATTGAACAAGCCCACGCCTATTCATCAGAAAAGTTGTTGTCAGTTCTATCCTTCTAATTGCACCTTATTCTGGGGGACTTCAATTTGTTTAAGCTTTTTTTTCAATATGGATCTTTTAAAAAACAATAGATATACTAATCTTTAAGATAAAATCAATAATCACAATTAACACAAGGGAATTAATATATGAAATAATCAACTTCAATAGTCTTATCATTATCTTTAACTATAATATTTTTACTAAATATGGGTCATATCATAACATTTTGAAGTATAAAAAAAATTAACGTTTCAAAATTATATAATTTTAACCTTCAATTTAAAGGGATCTTTAACGAACACTATAACAAAGTTGACATTTGGGTACAAAAAAAAAATCATAGCTCTATTTGTAAAAAACATTTTCTTAACTATGTTTATGTTTCGTCACCCAAATATCACCAAATCCTTATAGCTAAAAATTATAGGCGACATTTTCATAAATCATCGCCAATAGCTTTTGGCAAAAACATCACCTATAGTTTTCAGGTACGTTTTGTTTTTGTAGCCAAAATCTATTAGCTACGCTTTAAAAAATCATCATTAATAGTTTTTTGTAGTTAAATATTATTAGCTAAAGTTTAATCGTAGTCAAAAGTTTTTAGCTATGGTTTTGGAAACATAGCTAAATATATTTAGCTAAACATATGAAAACGAGCCAAAACTTTTTAGCTACATTTCTAGAAACATATTCATATGTTTTTAGCTACGTTTCTAAAAATGTAGGCAAATATTTTTAGATGTGTTTTATAAAACATAGCCAAATGTTTTTAGTTACATTTAAACCAAATGTTACAAAATTTTGGAATAAATTATTTGTTACATTTTTAATCCATGTTATTTTATATAACGTATTGATATATTTTTATTGTAAATTTATTATACAAATAAAATATATAAAAATATTATTAATTAAAAATATGAAGTAATGTATATACAAAGTAAAATATCATTAAATTACTTTAACAAAAAGAATATTCTTTGTATACAAAATTTTAATTACAACTTAACAATTCTCAAAGACAAAATAATAAATAAAAAGACCAATTTACAAATTATAAATTCTTATATTACAAAAAATTAAAACATAACTCAATTGACTACTTAGTATTGTCCATGTCGATGAATCTGTAATAATCTAAAAAGCTTAGTTAAAATGCATTAAAAATATTGTGAGCATTGAAACAATAGGTTATAATTAAAGTAAACATGACATAACTTTACCATTCACGACATAAACTCAGTAGTTGCATCTTCATCAATTCTATAGTTTGAGAAAAAACTATTAAATTTAAATTATAATACAAACAAAAATTGAAAGAAAAAAGTATAAGAAATATAGTTAATACCCTTTGCTTTCCTCTTCATTTCTATGATAATTCGGGCCAAGGAATCTTCTAAATAACATATCATGTTTTGCTATTTTTTCTCAAGTTTCTTGTAATGTAGCCTTAAGTGCCTTGTTTTCCTCTTGAAGTTATTAAATGACTATTTTATTTGATGAGGTTAAAACATTTGGCTTAGGGCCATAGCAAAGACCTCTGACATAGCGAGAAAGTGTACCAGGTATAGTATTACAAATTTCTTTTACATTGACCTCATTCCCCTCAAACATAGATTTCTCTAACAACTCTGGCATCTTATTCTAAAATTAAAAATAAATAAAATCAATATTCAATCCAAATATTATTACTTACTTCTAAATTAATAAATGACCTAAAATATTGAACAAATTTTTATACTTACATAGTTGTTTTCTGCTACTTCTAACATCCACCTTTTACTTTCCTTTTAGCGAATGACTTTATGTAGTGTGATCCTATCACACTATTATCCTTGTAGTTCCTTCTTACTTTATTTTATGAAAGAAAATACGATGTGCAATAAATAAAGTAGTGTTTATTGATAGTTATAACTTGAAAAAGAGATCTTAAATATTCATTTCGGATAACTACAAATGATTTTGACCCTTGATTATAAGGTTTTTTTTTTTCTCTATCAACCTTTGCCTTCTCAATATTTTCCTAAGTAAAGAAAAAAAGATTAGGTAATCGCTAACTCATCTAACAAAATTAGTGGAAGCAAATTTGAAGGCAAAGAAAACAAACCTGAACTTACTAGCAAACCCAATAATCACATAAACTATTCTAATTTTCTTGAGACATTCGTTCAGAAATATGTCTCCAAGCCTCTGCATCAGGGGGAAAAAGATTTATAATACCGATGTAACTTAAAACAACAATCCCTAGTCCTTTGTTTCAATAATGAAGTAATGGAATTTGAAACATCTAGGTTCTCAATATCTACAATATTCAATTTCAACTGTGAACAATAAGTAAAATACTGCAACTTTATCCAAAGCATTTTCAAGCAAATTATCTTCCTTCAATTCCTTAACATGTTTTAGATATGGTAATTATGTTCTAGCAATAATCCCCAACTCACTTTGACAATTTTGCAGAATGGATATTGTCTACAAGATCACCTTACTGAGTATCAATCTGTATTAATAACTTGCTATTCATTGCAACATTCATTCGTTGCAATTTATAACCTCTAGTTTTTCCTCTACATCTTTCCCTAACACTAGCATTGGAAGCTAACAACAAATCAATAATAATAAGGAAATATTAGAATATGTAAATATATATTTGAGCATAATTCTATTTGTAAGTGTTAAAGATTAGCAATCATGCACTAGTTACTTCATTGTTGTTTGACGCAGAATGAAGTTATGCATGACTAATTTCATTGGTGTCTGAGGAAGAATGGTGTTGTTGGCTAGGAATTGAATTGATGACACTAATTGATTGGTCTAGTTGAAGTTGCAAATCCCTCCGTTCTACAATTTTCATAGCTGCCACCTTCTTCCCTTTGTTTCTACTGGGTGCCATTATATTGGATATCTATAAAAAAAACATCAATTTTAGTAACATTACAATACATCCAATCATCATTATCAACATACATTCAATCATTACCATTAATCGCTTTAATATAAGTCAATCATTAACATTACACATATTAACAACATATATGTTACCAACCTTAGTCTTCCTCTCCTCTACCTTGGTCTTCCAGTGTCGACAAAGAGACTCAACTATTCTGATTGTCGCCCTCTCTTAGATAGGATCCAGAAGAGAGTAAAATCATAGGTGAATAAGTTACTTTCTTATGCAGGTAAGCTTCAACTTATTAAATCAGTTCTTAATTCTTTGCATGTGTACTGGAGCTCCCATATCTTCTTATCTCAACGCATTATCAAATAGATAGAAAGGATTCTTATATTCTTCTTATGGAGTCACTCGAATGGTAACCCTAGTGCTGTAAAGGTGAAGTGGGTTGACATATGTTTTCCGAAACAAGAAGTGGTCTAAACATCCTCTCTATCAAAGCTACTAACCATTCTCTGATTCTTAAGAGATTTTGTTGGGTATTGGAAGACAAGAAAAACCTGTGGATAAAATGGTTACATTTATACTTTCTTAAAGGAAACAACATATGGGCTATCAAACCAAAAGCTTCACATTCTTTCTTCCTCACTCAGTTACTGAAGTTAAGAGAAGTTGTACAACAGGAGGTTTCATGTGAAATTGGGGATAGTCATTTAGTTCCTTATGGTATGACAATTGGTCTAGCAGGGGCCCCTTGATACAATTGACGCATCTTTCAAGAGCTTCCTCATTATTTCCACCAAAAACACGGATGAGATCTTTCATTGACGAGAACTCATGGAATCTTCCAGAAGTCTACTGCATCTTCAGCCTAGCTACCATCTAATACCTCATGAATTTTACGCCTTTTTCTAAAAAGGAATTCAGCTTGACAAACTCACGAACATAATCAAATATGATAATTTATGTAGGCATCGATCCACATTTCCTTGGGCCACTACAGTATGGAGTAATTATCTAACGTTGAGGATATCCTTCATCTTTTGGCTGGCCATCCAAAATAAACTATCTACAGCAGACAGAATATCATATGTGCAAATGGACAATTATTGTCCCATTTGTTCATTGCAGGTTGTGTTGGACCCCAAACCTTTAGTAGAATTTAGAAATATTAAATGACATTGAATGAGTGTTTTTGTATATGTATTGTGTTTTAGATGAAATTTGTGCTTTAAGAAAAATTTATGAGGAAAGAATTGATTAGTTTTTATGTCTTTGATATTTGAGGAGATTTGTATGGGTTATGAGTTGATTGAAAATTAAGTAGAAAATCATAAATAAAGAGAAAAAGTGTGAGAATATGATAAATTGAGAAAGTTTGACTTTTTTGTCATAAAGAGTTGACTTTTTGATTTAGGCATAATTTGAGAAAATGATCTTCATAAAACTTGTAGCTTCTGTTGAAAGTTTTCTGTCGCTATAAAGTATAATATTTTTCGATATCGGATTTGAAAGTTATGATCTTCCGAAGTTAAGGTTATGTTACTTTGTTTTTGAAAAATGCTCTTAAGCGTAGGATTGTGTATGTTGTGCTTTGAGGCAAATCGTCGTACTGATATTATTTGAATTAGAGTAAGTGGTCTTAATAAAAGTTGTAGCTAATATCCCCAGATTTTATTGCCTTAAAGTGTGCAATTTTTCGATATCGGAGCTAGAAGTTATGATCAATCGAAGTCCTGATGTTGTTTATGATTGATTTTTCAGGACAGAAACTTTGAATGACTTTTTGACCCTTATAAAGTGAGAAATTTCTCTTAGGGTCTTCATGAAAGTTGTAGGATTCATTTTGATCTTTACATTGATATGAAATATGA
>JANZLC010024245.1:0-10336 GCA_026413385.1 Erythroxylum gracilipes
CTAGGGCCCGTGCCAACGGGTTGTTTTGCCCACCAAAGGTGCACCAACGGGCTGTTTTTCCCCCCGATGGTGCCTAGCGTCCGTGCCAACGGGTTGTTTTGCCCACCGAAGGTGCACCAACGGGCTATTTTTCCCCCCAATGGTGCCTAGCGTCCACGCCAACGGGTTGTTTTGCCAACCGAAGTTGCACCAACGGGCTGTTTTGCCTACCAAAGGTGCACTAACAGGCTGTTTTTCCCCGCGATGGCGCCTAGGGTCCATGCGAACGGGCTGATTTGCCCACCGAAGGTGCACCAACGGGCTATTTTTCCCCCCGATGGTGCCTAGGGTCCGTGCCAATGGGCTGTTTTACCCACCGAAGGTGCACAAACGGGCTGTTTTCCCCCCGATGGTGCCTACCCACCGTGCCAACAGGCTGTTTTGCCCACCGAAGGTGAACCAACGGGCTGTTTTTCACACCGAAGTTGCACCAATGGGCTGTTTTTCCCACCGATGGTGCCTTGCGACCGTGCCAACAGGCAGCTTTGCCCACCGAAGGTGCACCAACGGGCTGTTTTTCATACCGAAGGTGCACCAACGGCTGTTTTTCCCACCGATGGTGCCTAGCGTCTGTGCCAACGGGTTGATTTGCCCACCGAAGGTGCACCAACAGGATATTTTTCCCCTCGATGGTGCCTAGCGTCCGTGCCAACGGGCTGTTTTGCCCACAGAAGGTGCACCAATGGGATATTTTTCCCCCCGATGGTGCCCAGGGTCCGTGCCAACGGGTTGTTTTGCCCACCGAAGGTGCACCAATCGGTTGTTTTGCCCATCGAAGGTGCACCAACGAGCTATTTTTCCCCCCGATGATGCCTAGCGACCGTGCCAACGGGTTGTTTTGCTCACCGAAGGTGTACCAACGGGCTGTTTTTCCCCCCGATGGTGCCTAGCAACTTTGCCAACGGGCTGTTTTGCCCACCGAAGGTGCACCAACGGGCTGTTTTTCCCCCCGATGGTGCCTAGCGTCCGTGCCAACTGGCTGTTTTTCCCACAGAAGGTGCACCAACGGGTTGTTTTTCCCCCAGACGGTGCCTAGGGTCCGTGCCAAAGGGCTGTTTTGCCCACCGAAGGTGCACCAACGGGTTGTTTTTCCACCCAATAGTGCCTATGGTCCGTGCCAACGGCTGTTTTGCCCACCGAAGGTGCACCAACGGGCTATTTTTCTCCGCGATGGTGCCTAGCGACTGTGCCAACGGACATTTTGCCCACCGAAGGTGCACAAACGGTTTGTTTTTCCCACCAAAGGTGCACCAACGGGCTGTTTTTTTCACCGATGGTGCCTAGCGTCCGGGCCAACGGGTTGATTTGCCCACCGAAGGTGCACCAACGGGCTGTTTTTCCCCCCGATGGTGCCTAGCGTCCGTGCCAATGGGCTGTTTTGCCCACAGAAGGTGCACCAAAGGGTTATTTTTCCCCCCGATGGTGCCTAGGGTCCGTACCAACGGGTTGTTTTGCCCACCGATGGTGCACCAACGGGCTGTTTTTCCCCCCGATGGTGCCTAGCGTCCGTGCCAACGGGTTGTTTTGATCACCGAAGGTGCACCAACGGGCTGTTTTTCCCCCCGATGGTGCCTAGCGTCCGTGCCAACGGGTTGTTTTGCCTAACGAAGTTGCACCAACGGGCTATTTTGCCCACCGAAGGTGCACTAACGTGTTGTTTTTCCCCCCGATGGTGCCTAGGGTCCGTGCGAACGGGCTGATTTGCCCACCGAAGGTGCACCAACCGGCTATTTTTCCCCCCGATGGTGCCTAGGGTCCGTGCCAACGGGCTATTTTGCCCACCGAAGGTGCACCAACCGGCTATTTTTCCCCCCGATGTTGCCTAGCGTTCGTGCCAACGGGTTGTTTTGCCTACAGAAGATGCACCAACGGGCTGTTTTTCCCCCCGATGGTGCCCAGGGTCCGTGCCAACGGGCTGTTTTGCCCACCGAAGGTGCACCAGCGAGCTGTTTTTCCCTCCGATGGTGCCTAGCGTCCGTGCCAAAAGGCTGTTTTTCCCCCCAATGCTACCTAGCGACTGTGCCAACGGGTTGTTTTGCCCACCGAATGTGCACCAACGGGCTATTTTTCCCTCCGATGGTGCTTAGCAAATGTGCCAACGGGCTGTTTTGCCCACCGAAGGTGCACCAACGGGCTATTTTTTCCCCTGATGGTGCCTAGCGTCCTTGCCAACGGGCTGTTTTGCCTACTGAAGGTGCACCAACGGGTTGTTTTTCCACCCAATGGTGCCTAGGATTCGTGCCAACGGGCTGTTTTGCCCACCGAAGGTGCACAAACGGGCTATTTTCCCCCCGATTGTGCCTACCCACCGTGCCAACGGGCTGTTTGCCCACCAAAGGTGCACCAACGGGCTATTTTTCACACCGAAGGTGCACCAACGGACTATTTTTCCCACCGATGGTGCCTAGCGATCGTGCCAACAGGTAGCTTTTCCCACCAAAGGTGCACCAACGGGCTGTTTTTCAGACTGAAGGTGCACCAACGGGCTGTTTTTCCCCCGATGGTGGCTAGGGTCCGTGCCAATGGGTTGATTTGCCCACCGAAGGTGCACCAACAGGATATTTTTCCCCCCGATGGTGCCTAGCGTCCGTGCCAACGGGCTATTTTGCCAACAGAAGGTGCACCAATGGGCTATTATTCCTCCCGATGGTGCCTAGGGTACGTGCCAATGGGTTGTTTTGCCCACCAAAGGTGCACCAACGGGCTGGTTTTCCCCCCGATGCTACCTAATGACCGTGCCAACGGGTTGTTTTGCCTACCAAAGGTGCACCAACGGGCTGTTTTTCCCCCCGATGGTGCCGAGCAACTGTGCCAACGGGCTGTTTTGCCCACCGAAGTTGCACCAACGGGCTGTTTTGCCCACCAAAGGTGCACCAACGGGCTATTTTTCCCCCCGATGGTGCCTAGGGTCCGTGCGAATGGGCTGATATGCCCACTGAAGGTGCACCAACGGGCTATTTTCCCCCCCGATGATGCCTAGGGTCCGTGCCAACAGGCTGTTTTGCCCACCGAAGGTGTACCAACCGACTATTTTTCCCCCCGATGGTGCCCAGGGTCCGTGCCAACGGGCTGTTTTGCCCACCGAAAGTGCACCAACTGGCAATTTTTCCCTCCGACGGTGCCTAGCGTCCGTGCCAATGGGTTGTTTTGCCTACAGAAGGTGCACCAACGGGCTATTTTTCCCCCAGATGGTGCCCAGGGTCCGTGCCAACGGGCTGTTTTGCCCACTTAAGGTGCACCAACGGGCTGTTTTTGCCCCCGATGGTGCCAAGCGTCCGTGCCAACAGGTTGTTTTGCCCACCGAAGGTGCACCAACGGGCTATTTTTCCTCCCGATGCTGCCTAGCGAGAGTGCCAACGGGTTGTTTTGCCACCGAATGTGCACCAACGGGCTATTTTTTCCACCGATGGTGCCTAGCAACTGTGCCAACGGGCTGTTTTGCCCACCGAAGGTGCACCAACGGGCTGTATTTCCTTTCGATGGTGTCTAGCGTCCTTGCCAACGGGCTATTTTGCCCATCGAAGGTGCACCAACGGGTTGTTTTTCCACCCAATGGTGCCTAGGGTCCGTGCCAACGAGCTGTTTTGCCCACTGAAGGTGCACCAACTGGCTATTTTTCCCCCCGATGGTGCCTACCCACCGTGCCACCGGACTGTTTTGCCACCGAAGGAGCACCAACGGGCTATTTTTCACACCGAAGGTGCACCAACGGGCTGTTTTTCCCACCGATGGTGTTTACCGACCGTGCCAAATGGCAGCTTTGCCCACCGAAAGTGCACCAACGGGTTTTTTTTCACACCGATGGTGCACCAACGGGCTATTTTTCCCCCCGATGGTGCCTAGGGTCTGTGCCAACGGGTTGTTTTGCCTACGGAAGGTGCACCAACGGGCTGTTTTTCCCCCCCATGATGCCCAGGGTCCGTGCCAACGGGCTGTTTTGCCCACTGAAGGTGAACCAACGGGCTATTTTTCCCCTCGATGGTGCCTAGGGTCCATGCGAACGGGCTGATTTGCCCACCAAAGGTGCACCAACGGGCTATTTTTCCCCCTAATGGTGCCCAGGGTCCGTGCCAATGGGCTGTTTTGCCCACCGAAGGTGCACCAACCGGCTATTTTTCCCCCCGATGGTGCATAGCGTCGGTGCTAATGGGTTGTTTTGCCTACAGAAGGTGCACCAACGGGCTGTTTTTCCCCCCGATGGTGCCTAGCGTCTGTGCCAACGGGTTGTTTTGCCCACCGAAGGTGCACCAACGGGCTGTTTTTCCCCCCGATGCTGCCTAGCGATCGTGCCAACGGGATGTTTTGCCCACCGAATGTGCACCAACGGGCTATTTTTCCCCCCCAATGGTGCCTAGCAACTGTGCCAACGGGCTTTTTTGCCCACATAAGGTGCGCCAACGGGCTGTTTTTCCCCCCGTTGGTGCCTAGCGTCCTTGCCAACGGGCTGTTTTGCCCACCAAACGTGCACCAACGGGTTGTTTTTCCACCCAATGGTGCCTAGGGTCCGTGCAAACGGGCTTTTTGCCCACCAAAAGTGCACCAACGGGCTATTTTTCCCCCCGGTGGTGCCTACCCACCTTGCCAACGGGCTGTTTTGCCCACCAAAGGTGCACCAACGGGCTGTTTTTCACACCATAGGTGCACCAACGGGCTGTTTTTCCCACCGATGGTGCCTAGCGTTCGTGCCAACGGGTTGATTTGCCCACCGAAGGTGGACCAACAGGCTGTTTTTCCCCCTGATGGTGCCTAGTGTCCGTGCCAATGGGCTGCTTTGCCCTCTGAAGGTGCACCAACGGGCTATTTTCACCCCTGATGGTGCCTAGGGTCCGTGCCAACAAGCTGTTTTGCCCACCGCAGGTGTACTAACCGACTATTTTTCCCCCCGATGGTGCCTAGCGTCCGTGCCAATGGGTTGTTTTGCCTACAGAAGGTGCACCAACGGGCTGTTTTTCCCCCCGATGGTGCCCAATGTCCGTGCCAACGGGCTGTTTTGCCCACTGAAGGTGCACCAATGGGCTGTTTTTCCCCCCGATGGTGCCTAGCGACCGTGCCAACAGGTTGTTTTGCCCACCAAAGGTGCACCAACGGGCTATTTTTCCCCCCGATGCTGCCTAGCGACCGTGCCAACGGGTTGTTTTGCCCACCAAATGTGCACCAACGGGCTATTTTTTCCGCCGATGGTGCCTAGCAACTGTGCCAACGGGCTGTTTTGCCCACCGAAGGTGCACCAACGGGCTGTTTTTCCTTTCGATGGTGTCTAGCGCCCTTTCCAACGGGCTATTTTGCCCACCGAAGGTGCACCAACGGGTTGTTTTTCCACCCAATGGTGCCTAGGGTCCGTGCCAACGGGCTGTTTTGCCCACTGAAGGTGCACCAACTGGCTATTTTTCCCCCGATGGGGCCTAACCACCGTGCCAACGGACTGTTTTGCCTACCGAAAGTGCACCAACGGGCTATTTTTCACACCGAAGGTGCACCAACGGGCTGTTTTTCCCACCGATGGTGTTTAGCGACCGTGCCAAATGGCAGCTTTGCCCACCAAAGGTGTACCAACGGGTTTTTTTTCACACCGAAGGTGCACCAACGGGCTATTTTTCCCCCCGATGGTGCCTAGGGTATGTGCCAACGGGTTGTTTTGCCTACGGAAGGTACACCAACGGGCTGCTTTTCCCCCCGATGACGCCCAGGGTCCGTGCCAACGGGCTGTTTTGCCCACCGAAGGTGAACCAACGGGCTATTTTTCCCCGCGATAGCGCCTAGGGTCCGTGTGAACGGGCTGATTTGCCCACCGAAGGTGCACCAATGGGCTATTTTTCTCCCCGATGGTGCCCAGGGTCCGTGCCAACGGGATGTTTTGCCCACCGAAGGTGCACCAACCGGCTATTTTTCCCCCCGATGGTGCCTAGCGTTCGTGCCAATGGGTTGTTTTGCCTACAGAAGGGGCACCAACGGGCTATTTTTCCCCCCGATGGTGCCCAGGGTCCGTGCCAACGGGCTGTTTTGCCCACCTAAGGTGCACCAACGGGCTGTTTTTCCCCTCGATGGTGCCTAGCGTCCGTGCCAACGGGTTGTTTTGCCCACCGAAGGTGCACCAACGGGCTATTTTTCCCCCCGATGCTGCCTAGCGATCGTGCCAACAGGATGTTTTGCCCACCGAATGTGCACCAACGGGCTATTTTTTCCACCGATGGTGCCTAGTAACTGTGCCAACGGGCTGCTTTTCCCACCAAAGGTGCACCAACGGGCTGTTTTTCCTTTCGATGGTGTCTAGTGTCCTTGCCAACGGGCTATTTTGCCCACCAAACGTGCACCAACGGGTTGTTTTTCCACCCAATGGTGCGTAGGGTCCGCCCAAACGGGCTGTTTTGCCCACCGAAAGTGCAAAAACGGGCTATTTTTCCCCACGGTGGTGCCTACCCACCGTGCCAACGGGCTGTTTTGCCCACCAAAGGTGCACCAACGGGCTGTTTTCCGACCGATGGTGCCTAGCGTCCGTGCCAATGGGCTGTTTTGCCCACAGAAGGTGCACCAAAGGGTTATTTTTCCCCCCAATGGTGCCTAGGGTCCATGCCAACGGGTTGTTTTGCCCACCGAAGGTGCACCAACGGGCTGGTTTTCCCCCCGATGCTACCTAATGACCGTGCCAAAGGGTTGTTTTGCCCACCGAAAGTACACCAATGGGCTGTTTTTCCCCCCGATGGTGCCGAGCAACTATGCTAACGGGCAGTTTTGCCCACCGAAGTTGCACCAACGGGCTGTTTTGCCCACCGAAGGTGCACCAACGGGCTGTTTTTCCCCTTGATGGTGCCTAGGGTCCATGCGAATGGGCTGATTTGCCCACTGAAGGTGCACCAACGGGCTATTTTCCCCCCCGATGGTGCCTAGGGTCCGTGCCAACAGGCTGTCTTGCCCACCGAAGGTGTACCAACCGACTATTTTTCCCCCCAATGGTGCCTAGCGTCCGTGCCAATGGGTTGTTTTGCCTACAGAAGGTGCACCAACGGGCTGTTTTTCCACACGATGGTGCCCAGGGTCCGTGCCAACGGGCTGTTTTGCCCACTGAAGGTGCACCAACGGGCTGTTTTTCCCCCCGATGGTGCCTAGCGTCCGTGCCAACAGGTTGTTTTGCCCACCGAAGGTACACCAACGAGCTGTTTTTTCACCCCGATGCTGCCTAGCGACCGTGCCAACGGGTTGTTTTGCCCACCGAATGTGCACCAACGGGCTATTTTTTCCGCCGATGGGTTGTTTTGCCCACCGAAGCACCAATGGGCTGTTTTTCCTTTCGATGGTGCCTAGCGTCCTTGCCAACGGGATATTTTGCACCAACGGGTTGTTTTTTCACCCAATGGTGCCTAGGGTCCGTGCCAACGGGCTATTTTGCCTACTGAAGGTGCACCAACGGGCTATTTTTCCCCCCGATGGTGCCTACCCACCGTGCCAACGGACTGTTTTGCCTACCGAAGGTGCTCCAACTGGCTGTTTTTCACACCGAAGGTGCACCAACAGGCTGTTTTTCCCACCGATGGTGCCTAGCGACCGTGCCAAATGGCAGCTTTGCCTACCGAAGGTGCACCAACGGGCTATTTTTCCCCCCGATGGTGCCTAGGGTTAGTGCCAACGGGTTGTTTTGCCTACGGAAGGTGCACCAACGGGCTGTTTTTCCCCCCGATGATGCCCATGGTCCGTGCCAACGGGCTGTTTTGCCCACCAAAGGTGAACCAGCGGTCTATTTTTCCCCCTGATGGTGCGTAGGGTTCTTGCGAACGGGCTGATTTGCCCACCGAAGGTGCACCAACGGGCTATTTTTCCCCCCGATGGTGCCCAGGGTCCGTGCCAACGGGCAGTTTTGCCCACCGAAGGTGCACCAACCGGCTATTTTTCCCCCTGATGGTGCCTAGCGTCCGTGCCAATGGGTTGTTTTGCCTACAGAAGGTGCACCAACGGGCTGTTTTTCCCCCTGATGGTGCCCAGGGTCTGTGTCAACGGGCTATTTTGCCCATCGAAGGTGCACCAACGGGCTGTTTTTCCCCCCGATTGTGCCTAGCGTCCGTGCCAACGGGTTGTTTTGCCCACCGAAGGTGCACCAACCGGCTGTTTTTCCCCCCGATGCTGCCTAGCGATCGTGCTAACGGGATGTTTTGCCCACCGAATGTGCACCAACGGGCTGTTTTTCCCCCCGATGGTGCCTAGCAACTGTGCCAACGGGCATTTTTTCCCACATAAGGTGCACCAATGGGCTGTTTTTCCCCCAGCTGGTGCCTAGCGTCCTTGCCAACGGGCTGTTTTGCCCACCAAACGTGCACCAACGGGTTGTTTCTCCACCCAATGGTGCCTAGGGTCCGTGCAAACGGGCTGTTTTGCCAACCGAAAGTGCACCAACGGGCTATTTTTCCCCCTGATGGTGCCTACCCACCATGCCAACGGGCTGTTTTGCCCACCAAAGGTACACCAATGGGCTGTTTTTCACACCAAAGGTGCACCAACGAGCTGTTTTTCCCACCGATGGTGCCTAGCGTTCGTGCCAACGGGTTGATTTGTCCACCGAAGGTTCACCAACAGGCAGTTTTTCCCCCTGATGGTGCCTAGCGTCTATGCCAATGGGCTGTTTTGCCCACAGAAGGTGCACCAAAGGGTTATTTTTCCCCCCGATGGTGCCTAGGGTCCGTGCCAACGGGTTGTTTTGCCCACCGAAGGTGCACCAACGAGCTGTTTTTCCCTCCGATGCTGCCTAGCGTCCGTGCCAACGGGTTATTTTCCCCACCGAAGGTGCACCAACGGGCTATTTTTCCCGTCGATGGTGCCTAGCGTCCGTGCCAACGGGTTGTTTTGCCTACCGAAGTTACACCAACAGCATGTTTTGCCCACCGAAGGTGCACTAACGTGCTATTTTTCCCCCGGATGGTGCCTAGGGTCCGTGCGAACGGGCTGATTTGCCCACCGAAGATGCACCAACGGGCTATTTTTCCCCCGGATGGTGCCTAGCGTCCGTGCCAACGGGTTGTTTTGCCTACAGAAGGTGCACTAACGGGCTGTTTTTCCCCCCGATGGTGCCCAGGGTCCGTGCCAACGGGCTCTTTTGCCCACCGAAGGTGCACCAACGGGTTGTTTTTCCCTCCGATGGCGCCTAGCGTCCGTGCCAAAAGGTTATTTTGCCCTCCGAAGGTGCACCAACGGGCTGTTTTTCCCCCCAATGCTGCCTAGCGACTATGCCAACGGGTTGTTTTGCCCACCGAATGTGCACCAACGGGCTGTTTTTCCCACTGAAGGTGCACCAACGGGCTGTTTTTCCCACCGAAGGTGCACCAACGGGCCATTTTTCCCCCTGATGGTGCCTAGCATCCTTGCCAACGGGCTGTTTTGTCCACTGAAGGTGCACCAACGGGTTGTTTTTCCACCCAATGGTGCCTAGGGTTCATGCCAACGGGCTGTTTTGCCTACCGAAGGTGCACAAACGGGCTATTTTCCCCCCGATGGTGCCTACCCACCGTGCCAACGGGCTGTTTTGCCCACCAAAGGTGCACCAACGGGCTATTTTTCAGACCGAAGGTGCACCAACGGGCTATTTTTCCCACCGATGGTGCCTAGCGATCATGCCAACGGGCAGCTTTGCCCACCAAAGGTGCACCAACGGTCTGTTTTTCAGACCGAAGGTGCACCAACGGGCTGTTTTTCCCCCGATGGTGCCTAGGGTCCGTGCAAACAGGTTCATTTTCCCACCGAAGGTGCACCAACAGGAAATTTTTCCCCCCGATGGTGCCTAGCGTCTGTGCCAACGGGCTATTTTGCCCACTGAAGGCGTACCAATGGGCTATTTTTACCCCCGATGGTGCCTAGGGTATGTGCCAACCGGTTGTTTTGCCCACCGAAGGTGCACCAACGGGATGGTTTTCCCCCCGATGCTGCCTAGCGACCGTGCCAACGGGTTGTTTTGCCCACTGAAGGTGCACCAACGGGCTATTTTTCCTCCCGATGGTGCCGAGCAGCTGTGCCAACGGGCTGTTTTGCCCACCGAAGTTGCACCAACGTGCTGTTTTGCCCACCAAAGGTGCACCAACGGGCTATTTTTCCCCCCGATGGTGCCTTAGGTCCGTGCCAACAGGCTGTTTTGCCCACCGAAGGTGTACCAACCGACTATTTTTCCCCCTGATGGTGCCTACCGTCCGTGCTAATGGGTTGTTTTGCCTACAGAAGGTGCACCAACGGTCTTTTTTTCCCCCCGATGGTGCCCAGGGTCCGTGCCAACGGGCTGTTTTGCCCACTGAAGGTGCACCAACGGGCTGTTTTTCCCCCCGAT
>JANZLC010024246.1:0-10328 GCA_026413385.1 Erythroxylum gracilipes
CAAGAATTCTTTCATTTCTTGGATTGATAAGGTCAAAGCCTACAAGATTGTGCCTTGAAATTGAAATTGCTCCTCCTCCTCTTGCATTTTGCTTTCTTTTTTCATGCTGTAAGAAAATAATAAGGTAGCTGTAGATTGGAGGCTTGTGAGCGAAATTTGGTATTCCTGTTGGGGGTTGTTGATTGTTGTACTATCCTTTGTGCTAACAGCTTACCAAATAATACCCCGTGGAACATGGTTGGACTAGCTAAGCAGTTTATATCACTCCCAAGTCCTTATAAATTTATTATCGAATAGTAAATAATGTGTGCACAAAATTTGAAGCAATAATCTAACAGTTTTAAGTAATGTTTCTTGATAGTGTCGCTTTGGAAAGAACTTGAAAAGGCAAAGTCGGTTAATTATTTCGCAAATTTTTTGCAAACTTATTTAGCACCAATAAAATAAAAATAAGCAAAATCGAAATAATAAAAATACCAGAAATTTGGTAACATAGTTCGGCACACTTTGCTTACGTCTGTGACGCCCTCACCCAGCTTAATTATTTTCACCGAAGTATAATAGTTTTATCCAAGGCTTTACTGAGCTGATACCACTCAACCCTTGACACTATCACTCAATCTCACTTCCCGTGAAAGAATTTTACACCCAATAACATAACCGACTCATGTTAACCTCAACAGAGAATTTTTTCAATCAACCCAATAGTACGATCGCTTCGTACTAACCTTAAAAGAAGATTTTCGCACACTGTTTGATAATAAAAATAATTGAATGAACAACTCAAGTAATCAATCAGCTAAGAACAAAATAATAATACACTTGAGAAAAAGAAGACAACTTCCCGAAAGATTAAGCTCCACTGAAATAGATCTAGAAGTCGTCTCAACAACAATAGGCTGACTCACATAAACACCAACATGAAAACCACTGCGTAGCTAACACTGACCCCTGCACTAATTGTAACATCCCACTCCCGCAAGACCCGAACCCGACATCGATAGTAATATCCGAGTCTGTGCCTTGCGAGGGTGGCATGCTAGAGCACTTAATCATTCAAAAGTTGATATAAAATTTTTCTTTTTTTGAAAACAATCATATATTTAGAAACCAATAACCCATTTGGGTCCATTTTCATTCGTAAACATTTTCAGTCAACCCATTTCCATCATTAGAATTTCAATAGCCAATTGGGCCCCGCTATAAATACAAGCACTATTTTACAGAAAATTTGCGGAATACAATTTACACAAACAATAAAATACATAATGCAGACGCAACTGATTCCGACCTCTTCCTTCACTCACATGCAATAGGCATACTCCCGTTACCTACGGGGTATTCTTCTGAGTCCTGAAAAATAGTTTAAAATTTTGGGTGAGTTTTGCGAACTCAGTGAGTGACCATCATCGATGACTCACCCAATCACATAACACATAATTCACAATCTTAAACATTTAGCACTTCTCATCTAATACAATTTAATCACTCATTTAATGCATATGCAGTGTACATGAGTCCCAATTTTCTTTTGTTATTTTGTTGTAACCGAGTGCCTGAACTGTCCCATATAGGGCTCATTAAGCGTTAAACGCGTTTTAGGGGTAAGAGAGCCCTTTGGGTATGCACTACTTCCCTTCGAGTTCGAAGCTCTATTTCACTCGTTGAACTTTAAGCTCTGCTCCTTGGCTACTCTGGTCACAACTCCCATTAAATTTCATGCATCCATGGAATGAAATGCATCACTCATATTTGCATGCTCTTATTCATTCATCTTCACTTATCATCGGACTGTAGTCCAGCATTCAACATTAAAGTTGAGTATCACTTTCTATTTGCATGCTAATGCATATTCAGAACACATTTAACAATCACATTAATACACTTAGTTCGTCCAATTCACATTCAATGAGCACTTCGATATCCCAATCAAACATCTCATTCATAAAATCAGTCAATAGTCAATTTAAACAAAAACCCAATTTAAAACAAACAATGAAAATGAGACCATCTCGGTCTACTCACAGTACGCTTCAGATTAGCATTTGCTTCCAATTTTTGGGAATGCCTGAATGCGGACATTTAGCCTGCACAACCCATTTATGCAAGATACCCATATATCACAATTTGTACAATCATAAATGTTTAATAATGCACATTTTATGAAAGGAAAGATGTACAATACATGCATGACAATCTCGGGTATCTTTCTATCCATTTCATTGTCGAAAACATTCTTATAACAACACTCATATTGTCCCAAGTCACAATTTCTGATCTCAGATTCTCATAAAAATTGGAAAGTGAAGCTGACACAATTTGGTCACACTTTCTTCTATAAAAGTGTTCCTCTATGTCTTACAATTCTATTGACACCAAAATCACTCAATTTGGCTTAGTATAATGTGAGATATGCCCTAAATACTTTTGGACCGTACTTAAGTACTATACCAACTTCTATCAAGAATTTGAACATCTTAGGGATTTAATCAAAATTCCAGTTCTTCATATTCTTTGTAGCCGAATTTTTCTAATTTACTTCAAAAGAAGAATCATCTCATTTGGAATCCTATAAGTCCAAATATGATCCAAACATTGAACTATGCTCAGTAAAACTATCCCCGTTGACACTGTTCTACAGACTCTCATACTTACTTTTGATCAATCTCATCCCATTCAACACAAATCGACACATAATTTTGTGGAGATGCAGGAAAATATGTTAGGAATCCATTGCCACAAGAATCAAGTCATTTTGAGCTCTAGAGAAGGAGTTATGATCAAAAGAAGCAACCAAGTTTATGATTGATTTCCAGTTGAACCTAGTTTGGCGCGATTTCCATAACACTTTCTACAAAACTGTGATGCCTTTCGTTTGTGGACAATTGGACAGAGGCCATCTAGCTCTACAACGTTCATGAAGACACCAAATCGATATTATGCCTCTAAAATGGTCAACAACGCAAAACACTGAAGTTGTCCCGAGAATGTCCCCGTTTAACGGACCTTTACGAGTCACTTACACCACTTTGACAATTTGACCCTCGAAACGTCAAAATCTCAAAATGTTCCTGAAATAGAAGTTGTAGATCTCGAAATTTACTTTAAATCCATATCTAGATCATCTCATTCCGAGGTCTACACAAAGAGTTATACCCCTTGTACTAAAGTATATTCAATTGAGTTTTATGAATTTCCAGATTTCTAACTCTTCACTTACAACATTCACTTCCTCATGCTTAATCAATTATTCCTAGTTCAATACTCATCAATTATCCGTTATTCCAACTCCCTTTCAACTTACTATCATCCATAACTAAATTATAGCCCATTATTGATCATAAACACTTGAAATGAAACACAATCATATACATTTATTCACAACAATTTCAGCACTCAATTTCCTAACTTCATGCCAACATTTAGGACTCTTCAAGCCAAAATTCACAATCAACACCTTCATAAGAATTGTAGTCAATCTCCTCTAGTTTCATTTGAACCAAACCCCAATTTATTTGGACAACTCTAGAAGCAATTATGACTATGAAATTGAAGCATCCTCAAAGATCAAACTATTGCAAAATTCCAGATTTTTCTTAAATCATTCAACGTTAACATTCAACTCATCTAAGCTACCTTATGCCTAAATCAACACTTCCATTCCTTTACCCATCAATCACTACTCAATTCAAGTCAAGCAATCATTCACAAACAATTCATGAGCCATAATTTAACAAAACAGGGCATACTTACATGTATCTTCCTCCAATCCCTTCTTCAACACATCATTCAAAATTCTAACTCTCTCTATACATTTCCATGAATTAGGCTCAACATACACACTCAAAACATAACATGAGCAACTATTAGCATTAAGTTAGACACATACACAAGTCTTTCACAAGCATAATTCAATCATCAATTTTTTTCATCATACTAACTCCAATTTTTCCATATCCATAACATTTAAAGCTAAAACTTACTTGATTTAACCACTTAATCTTCAAGTTCTCCAAATAAAACACCAAGACCTAGCTTTAACCATCACCATCGATCATCATCATCCAAGGGTGGTAGAGAGGGGTTTTATGGAGAGCAAGAAGAAGAGAGAGCAAAAGACAAGAAACAAGGAAGAGATGATGGCTAGGTTTAGGGTAGGAAGAACACACAACCCATGGAGAAGAAGAGAGCCACGAAGAAGAGAAGAGAGAAATCACCAAAATCACTTCAAAGACTTCTAAAGGGAGAGTGTCGTGAGTGGGCAAATGAGAGCTTAATGAATGTATACTTAAGGGTTAAGTTAATGAAATACTTGGCTAAAAATATGCCACTTGTCAATCTTCTAACAAAGCCTTCTCAATTAATCAATGCAAGCCCAAATTCCCATAAATAACACTTATCAAGAATCTCTATAGCCATATATCAAAATTCAATACCATAGACAATAAATTCTATTACCATTGACCAATTGGTCTATCGCCTGACATTTTTCCTAGTCCGGGTTTTTACCCCAAAAAAATTCAGAAAAATTCCTAAAATTCTCTAAAATTATAAAATCAATAATGTCATTGTTCAAATAAATTTTCAAGCTCAATAACCCACAATTCTCAAACCATTCATAGTATAACCAAATATACCGGAAAAGTCAATGTATGCATGTACACATAATTTCATGCACAACCAATTCATTTTTCACAAGCTAAATATATCACATAATGCACGAACATGTAATTACATTTCTAAACTCCACTGAACACCCATATTTACTATTTTACCCTTCCCCTAGATACTGGGATGTCACACCAAATGAGGTAATTTTTGATTTGTTGTAAACTAGAGACATAGGGCTACAAGTTTTATGAAGAAATGATGTTTTGATTCAGTCTCTAAATATCTCAAATTTTGGACAGAAGTTGAGTTAAGATTATTGTTTCAGCATAAGGATAGTTCCAACAAGTTTGGGGTACAACTTCCTCATTTCTGAACCAAATGGAATGAGTTTGGTGTCTTTGGAAACTTAAGACAATGAAGTACATTTTTATAGAAGGAAGTTTTATCCAATTTCTTCTTTTAGCTGATCATAACAATCATGGAAACGTCGAACCGAAAGGCTAGGTGTCGAAAGGGGTTATAGTTTAATTTTAGCACTTTTGATTTTCGAAGCCTTATGAATTTCCTTTGAATATTGTTTAATTGTGAGCTTGGTTTGTTTTAGGAAACCAAGCGGACCCGATCCAAAAGCAAGAGGAAAGGCAACATTGAACTTGGATTATCAAGCGATGTTCGGTGGGTGATGTATTTATAGTTATTGTGTGATTGGGCAAATTCTTGCCTATATGTGAATATATGTTTTATGGTATGCATGGAGAGATGCAAAATATTTTGTTTGAATATGTGATTAATTGTTTGAGATTTGATATAAGTTAATTATGATCTTGATCATGCTATGCCTTGATCTCTATCATGGCATTTTGTATAAATGAAAAGCATGAAAACTTATCAATTTGATAAAATGATTCCGAGCATGATTATGTGCTTCTATTTGGGTGAGAGTGGAACCATTCTGTTCGTCACGTGCACGTTGACAAGAGCCTTCTCCCGGCTGCCCGCTTGTGGCATATGAGATCCGAAATGGACTCATTCTATTCATGGGGTAAACTTCAGTTTCCTCATTCTGTTTCGTGGAACCCTCGAGCTGTTTAATATGCATTGCATAAATTAAACTATTCATTATGAAGCATATCAAGTGTTATATGTTATGAGATGTTTTGTGAGTTGAAATGAATATGTAAATTGCTCTATATATATATATACATATATATGCTTGAAATTGTGCAAGTTACCGATGGCTATAAATATGTTAGCCACTGAGCTGTATAGCTCAACCCATTATTTTTCCTCCTCAGGTGCGACTCAAGATGACAGTTGATCATTGCCAGGCATTGAAAACTCCTTAATAGTTAGAAATCTTTTTTACTAAGTTAGTAACTATTTTGGATAGTTTATCAAGCATATCAAAATTGAGCATCATTATGTATTTTGTTTTATGCTTTGATATGTATGATGTTATGTTAGCAAAATTTGTTAAATCTCATGAAATGGTAATGGTATGAAGAATTGAAGTTCCTTTTGTATATGAGTATGCTTAGCTTGATGTAAGATGTGAATGTATGTTTGTTTGAATGGTAGATTGTTGGTTGTTGGATTTATGATTTTGGGACACACGTTGTGACGAAGCTAATGGACGTCGCGAGGAGCTTCCCTTGTTTTGCTGCGATGAAGCTAGTGGATGTCGCGACAAAATTCCTTTGGTTCGCCGCGACGAGCGCCCCTTTTCGCGGCGAGCGTTGGCTTACGTCACAACGCACCCCTCTTTGCTGCCACGCTAGGATTTGTTTTAATTAAATCCTTTCTATTTTTTCTCTTACGATTGTCCTGACGGGTCACCCCAGGGTCAGCCTTGGGGGTCAGGACTCGGGCCTAAAGTTCTTCGATATAAGGAACCGATTGTTGGGCTCCGAAAGCAGTGTTCAGCATGCAATCTTCTCTATTTTTATTCTCCCTACAGTTTGCGATTACTTTCAGTGCTTCCTTTAACCATTTATCATGATTGCACAACCAAGAATGACTTTAAAATGAGCCCTGAAAGCTTATGATCTAAGTTCATTTCTAAAAGAATTTGAACCTCTTAGAAAATGAGTTATCTTCTTTTATTGTATAACTAGATGGATAAGATTTGGATGACTCATCGAAAAAGGTCAACTGAATATGTAAAAGGAGCTAATAGTTTCATGCAATTTGTAAAGCATCAAATGGGTGATGAATGTAGTATTCGTTGTCCATGTATCGCTTGCTTAAATGTCAACTTCAAAAGTCAAGATGTGGTATATAATCACTTGCTAATTCGAGGCATAGATAAATTCTATACTCCATGGCTTTATAATGGTGAACATAAGGAAGCAAGTTGTAGTAGAAGTGGCAGTACATGTTATGATGACAAAAACAATAATGATGTAGATGATTGAAATGTGAATGATTATGGTGATGATGGGATTGATGAGATGTTAGATGAATGTCAGAATTATATGGAGACTATGAATGAAACAAGAATGCCTAACATAATTGGTAGTATTACAGAAGATAATTTTGGGAAGTTATTGAAAGTTTCTCAAGAACAATTATATATGGGATGCTCTAATTTCTCACAACTATCATTTGTTGTAAAGTTGTTGCATTGGAAGATTTATAATAAATGGAGTAACAAGTCTTTTGACATGTTAATTGAGTTACTGAACGATGCATTACCTATTGGACACAAGTTGTCGAAATCTTACTATGATGCAAAGAAACTGTTAAGGGACCTTGGATTGGGATATATTTCAATTCATGCTTGTAAGTATGACTATGTTCTTTTTTGGAAGGAAAGTAAAGATCTTCAAGAGTGTCCTATTTATGGTACATCAAGGTGGCAGGTGGATGATGAGGGAGGGAAAAAGATAGCGAATAAAATCCTTCGATACTTGCCTATTAAACCACGATTACAAAGACTTTTTATGCCAACAAAAACAGCCATAGATATGAGGTGGCATAAAGAGAAACGTAATGATGATAACATTATGTGTCATCCAGCAAACTCAATGGCATAGAAAGAGCTTGATAGAAAGTTTCCATGGTTTGGACAAGATTGTCGTAATGTTCGACTTGGATTGGGCTCAGATGGATTTAATCCTTTCAGTAATATGAGTAATTCATATAGCATGTGGCTGGTGATTCTGGTCCTATACAACTTACCTCTATGGAAGTGTATGAAGGAGCTTTTATGTTGTTGTCTTTGTTTATTCTAGGACCTATTACTCCTGGTAAGGACATCGATGTATACATGCAACCATTAATTGATGACTTAAATGATCTATGGGAATTTGGATTACAAACTTTTCATGTTGTTGAAGGCGAAACATTTATAATGCATGTTGTTGTTTTGTGGACTATAAATGATTTCCCAGCTTGTGGGAATTTGTCTGGGTGGAGCACTAAAGGGTATATGGCTTGTCTTATGTGTAACCATCAAACATATTCAAAAAGGATACAAAGTAAAATATGTTATACAAGTCATCGCCGTTATTTGGAACATGGGCTTAGATGGCAAAGAAGTAAACTGTTTAATGGCACAGTAGAGTTGGGTGAAGTTCCGATGCAGTTGTTCAGTGATGACATTGTTTACCAATTGTCACATTTGGGTGACATTACAGTTGGCAAACACCTAAGTAATAGAAAGCAAAAGAGAAATGATTTCGAATTGAATTGGACAAAAAAAAGCATATTTTTCAACTTGCCATATTAGAAGGAATTATTATTGAGGCACAAGCTTAATGTCATGCATATTGTAAAAAACATTTGTGAGTCCATTTTAGAGACTGTCATGGGAATTGATGGGAAATCCAAAGACACAATTAAGGCTAGACTTAAGTTGGAAGACATGAATATTATAAAGGAATTGCATTTGAAAAGAAGAGATGATGGCTAATACGTTATTCCCCCTGCTTATTACAAATGTCAAAAAGTGAGGAACAATCATGCTATCAGTCAAATTTCTTGATGGGTACGCATCAAATATAGGTCGTTGTATGAATGTTAAAGAGGGAAAAGTGTCAGGGTTGAAAAGTCATGATTGTCATGTACTTTTGCAACAATTACTTCTTGTTGGAATACGTGGGTGTTTGCCGAAGGATGTGTCCGTTACTTTGGGTCAATTAGGAGAGTCTTTTAAGAAATTATGTTGCAAGACACTTAAAGTTGAAGAGCTTGATAAAATGGATAAAGACATAACATTAATTCTATGTAAGCTTGAACTATTATTCCCCCCATCGTTTTTGATGTTATGGTTCATTTGGCAATTCACTGACCATATGAAGCAAAACTTTGTGGAATGGTTCAATTTCAATGGATGTTTCTGATTGAAAGGTATTTCATATTTAATTCAACAAGTTTTTTCTATGTTATTTATTTGTAACAATTCCTAAGTTTATAACTGTTTATGTTCAGGTTTTTATGCTCTCTTAAGCACTATGTACGTAATAGAGTTTGACCAGAGGGGTCTATTACAGATGCTTATATAGTAAATGAATGCTTGACTTTTTGTTCAATATACTTAACTGATGTGGAGACAAGATTTAATAGACTAAAACGTAACTTTGATTTTCATTATGACGGCGGGTTATCTATTTTCTCCTAAAAAGTTAGGTCACTTGGTGTGGGTAAATATATGGAGTTAACTAAAAACGAATTTGAAATCTCCCATTGGTATATTTTGAACAATTACGAGAAAGTCGATACATACATGGAGTACATATATTCATTTTCATTCAAGCAATCATATTACAATTTTCTTCATTCACTCTAAGATCTTATTGTCATTGTTTTTTTAAATAGAGAGCACAAAGACACAATTCGCAGCAAAGAGATTATTATTGTTGATGAAAGACATAGGCAGAAGTTTGTATCATGGTTTAGAAATCGAGTAAGTTTCATATTTATTACATATTATGAAAATATGAGAATATGTCTTATCCTCATATTTATTTTCAATTTGTTGTACAAATGATATAGTTACGTAACCGTAATGTGCAAGAAGCGACAACAACATTATATAGTTTGACATGTGGGCCTCATATTTGTGAGAAGAAATACACAGGTTGCATTGTTAATGGGGTGAGATTTCATATACACGATCGAGATAGTCGAGTTAGAAGTCAAAATAGTGGGGTCGTCATTAAAGGATGTCATGACAACGAAATCATTGACTTCTACAGTGTCATCTCTAAAATAACATAGTTGCACTACATCAAGGATAAGAAGGTTGTTCTACTTAAATGCAAATGGTTTGATATAACTGACATGAAAGTGAACAGGCATATTACTAGGATAAATGTTAGTAAGACATGGTATGATAATGATCCTTTTGTCCTTGCAAGTCAAGTTAAACAAGTTTTCTACATCAACGATATTGTATTGGGTAGCAATTGGAAGGTTGTTCAAAAGTTTCAACAAAGGAATGTCTTTGATTTTTGTGAAAGGGATATTGGTTAATTGGATAAGGATGCAGATGAAGTCTACCAAGATATTGGATTGGAGTTCAATAACGAAGGCATTCCAGTAGAAGATGCAGATATATCATCATTCCATAGGTGAGATATCGATCTCAACATAGTTCAACTAAATGAAGTCTAAACCCATCTTATCTTACAAATAGAAGAAGACTATACTCAGGATGACTTAAATGACAATGACGATACTTTGCTCGAATATATTAGTGATGAAGAATCCAACGA
>JANZLC010024247.1:0-10326 GCA_026413385.1 Erythroxylum gracilipes
TTAGAAATCTCAACCAAACAAGTTTTTGTTTTCAGTTTTTATATTACAAATCTCAATCAAACAGGTTTTCGTTTTTTTAAGGAAAAAAAAACAGAAACCAAAAACAGGAAACAGAAACCAAAAACCAAAAACCAAAAACAACAACAGAAAAATAAAAGTGGAACCAAACGACCCCTAAGTTAACAAGTAATCGATGCTTGAAATGCAAATATGCTTGAACTTTTTTTACTTTTACGTCATAAATATATCATTTCATAATTCTCTTGAAATATTAATTTTTTGCCTCCAGGATTTACTAACAAATCTATGGCATTCTAATTACTTATATGTATTAACGTATATTATTATAAGGTATATCATCATATAATCAGTCTTCATTTTCTCCTAAGATCTCGTACGTTAATGGTGTATATTATTGTATTGATTTGTTTCTTTAATAAGAGACACCTAAAGTGTATAAATGTGAATATGTACCTCATATTTGAGACACACAGAAATACATATTTCTTCTTCAACTCTTCTCTTTGTTCTCTACTTTTATATGGTATTAGACTCATCTCTATTTTCTCTCTCAAGACAAAACGACGTCGTTTAGACACATAAGGCATAACCACGTCAACGACATGTCATCACCACATTATCAGACACAAATCCTATTCTTTAGACACTTCATATGCCACGTCATCACCTCATCATCATCAGAACCTAGTCATTTGCCACACATCCGTCACATCATTTGACACGTGTTGTCTCCTAAGTAGTCCACATGTCTTCTTCTCCTTGACTTGGTTAGGGTCGGTTCAAAAAAGGTTGATTGACACTTTAACTGTCCAGTTTAATAGATTTTAATTCAGGTTCTTTGCAAACCAGACCGATTTCTAAGGTTTTTCGACACTTTGAATCCAATTCTAAGGTTAGAATAACCAAATGTCATCACTATAAGTAGGTTTCCTCCAATTTTATTGCAGTCTTTTATTATAGATGCCTATAAACCTCCCCAATACATTCCCAACCCTATTAGTATCATCTTTGATGACTCCAACTATGTTCTTTGGTTGAGGAAATGTGTAGTTTTCTTAAGGGAAGAATTCTTTGGTGTATTCTTACTGGAGAAATATCCAAACCCACTCAAAAGAAAGATGAAGATATTGACGTATTCACTGAAAGATTAGTGGTATGGGATGAAATGAATCATCAAATATTAATATGGTTTCAAAATACATGTGCGAAAGAGATCAAACTTGCCTTTCGAGGGTTTGACATAGCTCAAGAGGTATGAAATTTTCTGAAAAATTGTTACTCTGTATCAGATGATGTCCATTGATTTCAACTTTATAGGAGACTACATCGCACACAATAATATCCTGGACAGACAATACACAATTAGGTGTCTGAATTACAAGAACTTTGGGATCAATTAGCACTTAGCGATCCTGTTTGGCCTAGTTCTGATGATGCTGCATTTTAAGCAAATCTCAGAGATCATCAACATATATGGCATTTGCTTATAACTCTCAAGGATGAATTTGAACCCATTCGCAACTCTCTTCTTCATAGACGAACTCTACCCAATCTTGACACTGTTGTTAAGGAGCTCATCTCAGGGAAACATGATCTCAATATGCTCTGCATTGAAAAATCTATCCCGTATACTGATGTTGTCCTTACAACTCATACCTCACTCAAACTTCTCAAAACTCAGGTAAGAAGTATTATAACGGATCTTGTAACTACTGTTAAAAAAAAACCCAGACATCACATCTCTAAATGTAGAAAATGATTCAAACAAAATTCTGGACAAGGTAATTCTTCTAAATCTCCCCAGCTTACTTCCATTGTTGCTGTTGCTGCTGCTGCAATTAAGGGATCAATAGAAAATACCTCTCCTAAATTCTCCTTAAAGGACCTCTACGCCTTCTTCAACAAGTTCAACCAAATTTTGGTATAGTCTCTTTCTCTACCTTATCCATCACATCAGGTACCTTAAACTCTTGGCATCTCGATTCTGTATGTTGTAATCATATGACATCTGATTCTACTATCCTTGAGTCCTTAACAACACCATCTATTCCACATGTTGTTCACACTGCCGATAACTCTACTATACATGTGCAACATATAGGTACTATTCATACATCCACATTGCATTTTCCTTAAACGTTTCTTATTCCCAAACTCTCATTAAACCTTATTTCTATTGGACAATTATCTAAGTTTGGTGTTAACTTATCCTTTGTGAGTCATGGTTGTATTGTGCAAAATCCAAAAATGGGCAAGATCCTTGGGAAAGGACATAAGGTTGGACAGCTATTGGTGTTGTCACTTCTCATATATGCCTCTCCCGCTTGGGTCTCTTTCTACCTCTAGATTAGGGTCTTTAATCTCTAAAGGTACCCTAAGTTATGTTAATATTGAACATTTTGATTGTGTCCTTTGTCAACTTTCTAAGCATTATGCTTACAATTTACTATCAATGATTCTATCTCTTTAGCACCTTTTGATCTAATTCATACTGACATTTGGGGACCCGTACCTCAAGAAACTATGGGTAGCATGAAATATTATGTGATCTTTATTGATAATTTTTCTTGCTATACATAGATTTATCTGATGCACTATAGATCTGAACTATTATCCGTTTACTCTTGATTTGCTAATATGATTCACACTCAGTTCTCTTGTAAGATTAAAGCATTTCAGACTAATAACGCAATGGAATACAAAGATACAAAATTCATCAACTTTTTAAATCAATAAGTGACCATTATTCAAAGATCATATCCAAATACATCTCAACAAACTGGTCAAGCCGAATGCAAGCATAGACATATTATTGACACTACTCGAGCCCTTCTTTTATCATCCTCTTGTCTTGAAACCCTTTGGCATGAAGCAACCTTTACTACTGTAAGTACTATCAATCATATTGCCTCTCCTGCCACAGGTAATATCTCTCTTTATGAGCGCTTATTCAATCACACTTCTAATTATCAATTACTTAAATTTTTTGGATATGCATGCTTTGTTCTATTATAGCCTCATGAACATACCAAACTTGAACCCAGAGCATGCTCATGTTGTTTTCTAGGGTATGAGATAGAACATAAAGGATATAGATATTGGGATCCACTATCTCAAAGACTTCGAATCTCTCACCATGTCACCTTTTGGGAACATAAAATGTTCTCTACAATATCAAAATTTCGAGTCAATGAACCCACTCACAAATTCTTCTTTGATCCTATCATACCTTTGTTTCATGATATTTCTTTTATAGGTATGTCTTCCAACTCTAACAGCTTAACACAACTGACAACTGATCCTATTGTATCATTTCGACTGCAGATCCTCCATGAACAAATACCTCTTCCTCTTCTATTCATTCACCAGAATCAATTGAGTCTCCACAACACCTTCGTTGATCCTCTTGAGTAAGTCAACCTTCTACTCATCTTAAAGACTTCCATATATATTCTGCTAATATTTCTCTATATGAACCTCACACCTATCGCGAGGCCAGTTTTAATCCCTTATGGCAGCAAACAATGGTGGAAGAATTATAGACTCTCTCCAACACCAACACTTAGAAGTTAGTTGGCCTATCTTTAGATAAGTCTGTTATTGGCTATAAATGGGTCTACAAAATCAAGACTTGAGCTGATAGATCAGTTGAAAGATGCAAAGCACGATTAGTTGCAAGGGGTTTTACTCAAGAATATGGAGTTGATTATGAGGAAACCTTTGCTCCAGTAGCTCATCTAACTTCAATTTGCAGTCTTATTGCCTTAGAATCAAACAAACATTGGGAATTGTTCCATATGGATGTCAAGAACGCCCTTTCTTAATGGTGATTTTAAGGAAGAAGTATACATACAACCTCTACCTGGGTATGCTTATCCACCTAATAAAGTCTGTCGTCTTGTATGGCCTTAAGCAAGCTCCTCGAGCATGGTTTGCTAAATTTAGCTCCACCATCAATCATCTTGACTTCAAGTCCAACTCTTATGATCATGCCTTTTTTAACGAAAAAACAGATCAAGGGTGCACTCTTCTTCTTCTATATGTTGATAACATGATAATAACTGACGATGACACTCAGGGGATCACCACTCTCAAATCCTATCTTCATCAACAATTTGAAATGAAAGATTTAGGTACCCTGAGCTATTTTTTAGCCTTGAAGTATCTTATGATGATTCAGGTTACTATTTATCTCAAGCCAAGTATGCTACTGATCTTATCTCTCATGCTGATCTCATTGATACTAAGATTGCTAGCACTCCACTCGACTTTAATGATCATATCTCTGCTACTGATAGAACTCCTCTAAGTGATGGTACCCTTTATCGATAGCTAGTTGGCAGCCTTATATACTTTACTGTCACTTGCCCAGATATTACTCATGTAGTTCACATTGTTAGTCAATTCATATCTACATCTTGTACCAGTCACTTCTCTGCTATTCTTCAGTCCTTTGAAAGAATCACCTAAGCGAGGAAGCTAAATGAAAAATGGAGGAGCACATAAGGAGACAATATCCCTACCTATTCAAACAATCTGGTAAAAATTTTGAGGACGAAATTTCTTAAGGAGCAGAGAATTGTAACATATCTTGTTTTCCCCATGCTAAGAGTTAGAACCCTAGAATACTGAATATGAGAGATATTATTGAGAAATTAGGAAATGCATTTCATGCTCTTGCATAATATTAGCATACACATACGTGAATTTATTTTTTTGTACACATTACAATAATTGTTCATGCACTTAATTGATTTATTCCGAGATATAAATGCTTTTTAAATGATTATGATGTGAATAATGAATATTTTGTCTTGAAAATTGATTTGGTGAGTATAAATATTGATTTAGAATTTTTGGTGAAATTTTGGAAAATTTTCTGAAATTATGAGTATTTTTAAACTAGAAAAAATGTCAAGTAGTAAGACAATTGATTTATGGTAATAGAAATAAGTGTCAAATGGTAGTTGACATAATTGGCAAATGGTGTTAAGATTTGTTGAGAATATGACATTGAAAATTGGGTGAAAAATGGATTAGAGATTAAATGTTATTGAGTACCATAATTAAAAGATGTTAATTTGATTCTTTATGTGGAAGTGTAGTGACACTCACCAAGCATTTAGATACTATATTATAAGCTCAAGATATTTTCATCTTGCAAGACCATCTTCACTGTCTTTTAATTTGTTACAAACTCTCATCTTCTTCTTTTCTTTCTCCATTCACGACCTTAACAACCCTTACTCACAACGTGAGTTTTGTTAATATTCAACACTAGCCACTTCAAGATCTTTGTTATCGCTTCATCTTGTTACTAAAAACCTAACCTATTCCTCCTTGAAGAGTTGATGATCATATAAGCTTGGAGGCTAGGGTTTCATGGTGATTTTTTGAAGAAGAGTTGAGTTGATCAAGTAAGTATATTGTTCTTCGTGATTTGTTGAATAACAACTTTTATGATGATAGTTAGAGATAAAATGAAGGTGATAATGGAGTAGAATGTGTGCAGAAATTTGTTGAATGTATGTACACATTGATGTTTTATTTTTGTGTTTATGATCAACCACAGTTTATGAATTGTTTATGAATGATATTGAGCTAAAATGGAGGTGAAAATGAATAGGAAATGAAGTTAAAGGATAATCTATGCAAAAGATGTAAAATGTAGGAGTTAAAAATCTAAAATATGTGAGCTATAGTGTTTCCACTGAACCTACATCTATATTTTAGTAATATGTTAATCTGTAGACATCTAAATGGGATGACTTTAATTTTATGTTAAACTAGAGACATATGGTTATATTTTTCATAAGGAATTGAATTTGAATTCTGTCTCTAGGAGTTTCAAATTTTGGCTTGAATTTGAGTATTGTGTGTTGTCATAGTGTGAGAACAGTTTGTAGTAGTTTGGGTATAACTTACAGAATACTGAACCAAACTACACGAACTTGATGTCTTAGAAACTTAAGACATATAGGAAAAAATTTAGAAGAATATATTGCCTAAATACCTCATTTTCTATGTCAAAATGGCCACGCAAAATTGAACTAAAAAATCTATCTTGAGAAAAAAAAACTGGAAAGGCCATCAACATTAGTTATTATTCCATTGTGTGATGTTTGAAACAACAAATGGTAAGGTACTTTGCTATGATGCATTTAGACTTGAATGTTACTTGATATGAACCTAGTTTTAGGTTGAATAAGTTGATAAAGTGTTGGATATGTTCAGGCTGATGAATGAGGATATAAATTTAAGAATGGATTGTTGTTTACCAAGTGTTCAGATCTGAAATTTTTGAGATGTTATAAGAATAAAAGTGATTTTAGATATTGTGATCCAAAGAAGGTGAATGATGTGTATTAAGTAAAGGCGAATGATAAATTGGATATTTTGTGATCTTTTAATGCTTGAATGATCTTAGTAAATGATTGAATGATGAACTTAGAATAATCTTGTACAAATGAACTGTAAATCTAAGTTTAATTTAGATATATATGAGTTATGAAGTATGAATGATCATAAGATGTGAATTAAAGAAATATACCCGGGATTTTAAAAGATGACTTTTATTTCATAAAGCAGTGTTTTGGACTTTACAAATGCATAACCGAGTCATGTATTCAGCATGTATTTGTTCTCTTTTGGCTTAGAGCCATGATAAGGTTTCATTTTATAGGTTGGACCGATAAATAAAGGCACAGTGCCTTACTTGATTTTTGTACTTAATAATTGTATATGACTTGTTTTGTGATTGGTGAGGAAACGATTGGCCAATTGTATGCTAGGCACAACTGATTATGATTAAGCGACCCTCGTACCCTTGACGCTGGTACATAAAAGTTGAGTTGTCGTATCGACACCTTTCTACGGGACTTGTGGGTGATTCCACACCTAGGGTCTGGACACTGACAAGGTCATCACCTAGGGTCATGATGCTCTTATCGACTGTAGTCCGGACTCACCACGAATGAAAGTCGAGCCAACACCGAGTATCGGTGGGTGTGCATATTAGTTTGGCCGACTAATGGTGTCAGACATGATTGTTTTGGCCTATCCTAATATTGGTTTTCCTATCAAGATTTGATTAATACATATTATGTTTTTATGCTTTTGTTTACTGAAACTGGAACCTATGTTCACCAGATGAGTGAGTTAATAGGCTAGGCCTATATGGTTCCTAACCAATATACATTGAGTCATAGGCTGGACCTATATGTTTTTTTTATGTCATGTATATTCACTTTATAGGTTATCTACACCGTCTTGGTATGAATTGAATTCTATTTGTGATATATGTTTTTCCTGCCCACTGAGTACCTAATGTACTCACCCCCTCTGCTTTCCAACTATGCAGGTTAATTTAGTCAGTTTGAAGCCCTGAGTGGATCGTGTGGTCTTTTGACATTTTCGGGGTATTACCACACGTGGGTAGTTTTTTATTTTGTACTTTTATTGTCTAGTGGCTCATGGACTGTGTTTATGTAGATACGCTTTATGATTCTGTAAGCTAACTTTTGATTGCCTTGTGTTTTGTAAAATATTTTATGTATGAACTTTTAATATTGTTGTTGAGATTGCCTTGAGTGGACTAAAGAGTCCTGGAGTTGTGGTTGGATGTGAATATAGAAGTATGTTTGGAATCGTTTGCAGGTTTTGGGATTTTAAAAATACAGCCGTTGTGCTGCCCAAATTTAAAAAAAAAAGAAAAAAAGAAATGATATTCAGTTAGCCTTGCATAGTCAGATTAAGGATACCATTAGTGTCCTTAGCTCGATTATGCGGCGGTTGTCATGGGCCCGATGTGGAACCGGGTCGTGACATTCTTCTTCTTTTTATACCCTTAATAAATGTACAATGTCCATTTTTCCCTTCCATTAAACCTTATAACCTTATATTCTTAAGTGACTTACCAAGAATGCCCTTCATTCATTCTTATAAAATTAATACTTCAATTCACTTAATCTATGTCCTAACATCTTACTAACCTTGACATAAATAATTAGCTCCAAAAATTAATCTATCAAACCTCATAATTCATTTAAACCATGCTTAATTCATCAATAAAAATTTTCAGGGTCCAATAACTCTCCCCCTCTTAAAAAGAATTTCGTCCTCGAAATTCTTAATTAATTAGGAGTGCACGACATTCCTCTATTTCTCATTTAACTTCATCTCTCGAATACTTTCTTTCAAATTGATCATATTCAGTGGACTCACTCGGTCTTTCGATCCCTTATTTGGTCATTCACTTTCTCAACTAGTTCCTTATTATGATTCAGATCACTCACAATTTTTTTTACTTCCTGTGTCGATAAAACCAATATCATATCATATCAATATTTCCTTAACATATTCATGTATATCACATTTCAAATCTAAGATATCTTTTATCAGTGGCACTAACTTATAATAATTTCATACAGACCAATTCATATCAGGCTTAACAAACCTTTTTTCCTAACCTGAGCACATCTTTGAAACGCGATACTCTTAGAAACATTTCATCTTTCACTTAATAATTCACATCACTTTAGTATCAGTTCATGTAACTCTTGTGTCTATCTCACTGTATTCCTTGTCTTTGGCGTGGATTCACTTAATTCATTCATCTTTCTTCAATCACTTAATTTCTAATGCTGATCAATTTTACTTATCAACAATCTCTCCAATCAATTTGACATTCAATCATTTTTAGGCCTTAATCATCACAATACAAAAACGAATGACTCTTCTTGTCATCTAACTCCCCATACAATATTCTAATGAAATCACTTTGATAACGATTGTGATGCTTAAAGTCAAATAGAACTATACATTGATCTCATGTTCCTATGTACTCCAAACTATAACTTTAAGCATATCTCTAACAGTTAAGACAATCAACAATTCAAACTTTTAGTCACTTGATTTTACATTCTTAGCCACTGCATGATGTTCCGACATATTTCTTTTAAGATGTATAGCTTAAATCACCATTTGTACTTTTCTAACAATCTCTTTGCTCAATCATCTTTATTAGTACACATATTTCCTATTTCAATCACCATGTATCATTCTTCCTATTCAAACTCAAAATTCAGATCTGTTTTCAATCTCTTAATAAGATTCACAATCTCTTAATCCTTAATTTGGGATACACCAAACCCCACATGCTATGCTTCTTTGTACTCTAGTTCTGATAACCTCAAAATCAAATTTCTCCTTAAGGTACCTGATATAACACTTAGCCTTACTTGGAATTTCTCATTTGTATAATCACAATCCTTCAAATAATTCTATCTATTGTCTCAAACTCGTATTCAATTCTTTCATCTCAGTAGTCACCTCAAAAATTTCATAATCTGCATATTTCAAAATGTTTTTGTACTTACAATGTATCCAAACTTTCAGCATAATCACTATTGTAGCAAGTTTCGATTCATATATCAAATAATCACTAAGGATTCAATTATCTCCATGCGTATAAAATCACTTTATCATGCTGCATTGGATTTTTATCCTTATCTCTTATACAAACATCATTGCATCCTATAAAACCTCCAAATCCAGATTATATAATTCATATCGGTGTTATAATTCTTTAAAAAATCTCTTTACTTTCATCACTCATACAATTTACATGTTTTTCCTCAAATATTCAAGCCATTCTTCCCAACTTTTCGAATACACCTAACATGTCATCAAAGTTTTGCTTGGATCACTTTAATTTTCAATACCATAGTATTGTTAGGGGTAATTGTTAACTTAAACAATTATTGTCAAACTCCACGTTTCCCCTGATTAGTTCTCGTAATACCTTAAGTAACTAATTCCTCAATGTTACTAAGTAATATTTCTTATTTCTAAATATCCACAAACTTTCATTTCCTCATATCGTGAAAGAGTATCATCATTTTCTCACTAATTCTATCACCTTAAACTCTTGACAATTGCTTATGCGTGTAACTCATACACATGTGCCCATGTAAGATCATAATACTAGCGCCCTGAAACTTATCTAAAGATTGCCCATGTCAGATCCTATAATAGGGTTCTGATACCAAACATGTTGGAACCCGTTTCCGGAATCCAACTCTTAAAAAAATGAATCATACCTTAATTTAACAAAAAAACCATCATACTCGAGCGTGGTTCCTTGCTTAACATAAATTCCCATCCTTCATAATTTCCTATCATTATTTTTCCATAACACATCTCACTTGTAAAAATAACCACAATTCTAATACCTCTTACTCCGAAAATCAAAAATCAAAGTTCATCAACTCAGCTCATACCATTCATACACAATTCATATTTCAA
>JANZLC010024248.1:0-10322 GCA_026413385.1 Erythroxylum gracilipes
AATAATAAGAATAACTTATTAAAAATTAATAATAATAAATAAATAAATAATAGTAATAGTAATAATAATAATAATAACTTAATAATAATAATAATAATAATAATAATAATAATAATAACTTAATAATAATAATAATAAACTAAACATAATTTTAATTTCAATTTTTTATTAGAAATCTCAACCAAACAGGTTTTTGTTTTCAGTTTTTATATTACAAATCTCAACCAAACGGGTTTTCGTTTATTTAGAAAAAAAAAACAGAAACTAAAAACAGAAAACAGAAACCAAAAACAACAACAAAAAAATAAAAGTGGAACCAAACGGCCCTTAAGATTATCAACAAATAGAGGATACTGCTATTCTATCATTTTGGTTGATTTTGATTGTTGATGCATCTGACCAACCATTCATTTTTACCTAAATCGTCTTTAAGTATAGTCTTTAAGTATAATTCTGTGAGTGTTTCGTCAGGTCAAAAGATGGCAAGCATAAAATTATGATGAAGGGAGTTTACTTAACTGGGCTTAAGGAGTAGTTTCAAAAATAAATGCAAGCTCGTGTTGGAGCATGAAAAATTGTACTAGTCACAACGGTCAGTGAGCAAAGGATTGCTTTTGGAAATAGGAATCCTGTATTTTTATCTGGCAACTCTAATTCGATAGAGTAGAAGCAAAATGTGGGTACTCCAAGATGAAGACGGTGAATTCTTACAAGGATATATTCTTTAATGTTGATTACTATCGAACTCTATGCATTCAGTATGAGTTTAAACTTTTCAAAACTTGGATCAGCCTCCTGATGAACTATTGAGAAATTTGGAAGCACAACCTTGCGCTCGAGAGGTTTGGAAACTATTGTAGACATGGAGTCCCTTAAAGCCTGAGTTTGGATGGGCTGAATCCTGTACTTTTACTAGAAGACAAACATGTTAATCTTGTAGCCGACAACGGTTGAGATAAAAAAGCCTAAGCCCGAGTTTAAACAAAATTTTGGACTATGTTGGAAGCACAGCCTAGTGGTCAAAAGTTTGGAAACTATGAAGGCCCTTAAAGCCTCGAGTTTACTAGATGTGTATTTGTTGACATCTTCTTTATGTATTTGTTGACATTCAACTTTTTTCTTCTGCTCTCTGATGATCAGAGAAGTTGGAATTGGACTTTTCAAAAAGTACAAAAATTTTAAGATCTCCAGGACGACAATTCCTGGAGATCTTAAAGTGGGAATAACAAGTCTGCCGAACTTGTGAAAATGCATCCTTAGATATTTCAATCAATCTAGTGAGTCCAAGGTGGTTATACATCAATATGTGATAATAAATTATACTGGGAGATCTCATCAATTCCAAATAATAAATTTCCTAAACAACTGAACTAAGGGTATAAGATGATGCTAAGGGAAAGTCTGATGTAGATTGTTATAATTATCTATGCTTTTTGATAATTACCTGTTAGACCATTTCGAGTTGTACTTTGATTCCTTAATTTACTTTAATTTTAGCCTCAATTAATTAATCATTCCTGGTTCAACCAGATTTTGTTGAGGCTGGATATTGCAACTTGGATCCATAATTTTGATTAACTTCAGCTAAAGAACACCTGCAAAACAGATAAGGCATGCCGGGGGTTGATTGCCGACAGGCCCTTCTGACGCTCAAGTTAGTCTTTTTGAAAGGGTTTTGGTCGCTAAGAGCAGAGGGAACTAGGGTTGTAATGTCGTACCTGTATCAAGGCGAAACAGTACCTTATATATGAGATTCCGACTAGGTTTAGGTCTTTACGTGTGCATGGGAAGTTATCACCTACTAATGGGCTGTTGATGCCTGGGCCTGGGATTGGGCCTAACATGGCCGACCTATCCATAAGCCCCCTACTCCTCGAGTCTGATCAAGGAGAAGGGTCGAAGGAGTACATAAGGATTGTGCAGCTCATCTGTATGGCGACTCGTGATAAAGTCGGTCGGCCGGAGATCAATGCCCTATGTGCTATAGCTTCTGCTATGACCGAGGACCGAGCGGGCATTCATGCCTATTGCGCGATAGTTTGGGCTAGGATAGGATGATCGGTTGTTTTGTGCTAGAGCTGGGCGATCGTTCGACTCGAGCTTAGGATAGGGCGATCGATCGGCTCGCGCTATGCCAGGATGATTAATCGGACATCGATGTCTAGTCGCAACGCTAGATCTAATTATTACTTGACGATACGTATCTTCTGGGCGCCGTTCAAAATTTGAAAAGGCGCGTCCTTTTAACTGCCGCGCAGTTGTCATGCGTGCCTCTTCGACTGTCGCGCCGCTTCGAATCTTTAATAACCCTAACTTACCGCAACTGGGATTTTGCCACGTGTTCAACTTTGGCTCAGATTTTACCACGCGTCTAACGTCGATTGGTACCCCCATTCAGTTGATGCTATAAAGGTTAGAACTAACAAACTTCCTTCACTTTCTGCGTGTTCGATTCTCTAGTCTCTGCTCTCTTTACCCTTCGTTTCCTTGCTTGGAATCACCATAGTTTTATTTTCACCGTCGTTCAAATTACAAACTTTAGCCACCAACTTAGGTACGTCCTTTTTCCTCTCCTATTCTTATATCGCTCTTTTTTCGTAAACATGTCAACCAATCCTAGAGGTGAGGTTAGTCTTAGGGGTGAGAGCGCCGAAAGTGCCTTACAAGCAGTTGGACCTCCTGGAATAACGATGGAAGCAATGGAGGTATCGGAAGTGAGACCAAGTGAAGGAATTGCGGCGAATGACCGGAAAGATGGGCAGGTTGTTGAAGCGCCGCCGTGCGACCCATCGATGATGACTGAGAGGGAATTGAACCGATCAGTCCTCAAGAATAGCATTCCTACATCTTGGGGACCCAGACTGGCCTTCGAGAGGGAACGTATCCATAGCAATCTGGGAGGTTAATTTGCTGTCTCGGATAGCTTTTTCTCGACCGGGGGTATGAGGCTCCCATACGCCCTGGTCATTGATGAGGTGTGCTGCGCCTATCAACTGAGGTCGAGCTAAATTCCTCCGAACGGTTGGAGATTTATGAACGGTCTGGCCTTGCTGTGTCATAAGTTCGGGTGCCCACCGTCGGTTGACATTATTCGTCATTTCTTGTGGATGAACCAAAGCTCGAGCTCCAATGCCAGGGTCCCTCGCCTTCAGTACAAGGATGCACGTTATCGTCCTGCTGGAACTGTTTCTAAAGTCCAGAGTTGGCGGACGAAGTATTTCTTCGTGAGGCCCACAGGACCTGCCTTTGAGCCTAGGTCGTGGAGGTATCCCCTAGCCGAGCGGTGGAACGACATGTCGAATCTACTCCTTACTAGAGAGGAGTTGGAGGTGGTCGATCGTATCAAGGCGCTCGGTCGGTATGACTTTGATCGCCTCATTCTGGAGTATCGCGGGGGGGCCTCAGCTAATTCGTTCTTGATCGACCCCCCGTCCCGAATTAGCGGGCTAGGAGAAGAAAATGCTCCTTCTAGTTGACTCCTCGTGGTTGAACTATTTGCTGAACTTAAATAAGTATTAGTTTCGGTTTCTAACCTGTTTCTTATATTTGCGCAGCCATGGCAAGGATTGAGGATTTCGTCGGGTCTTCCAGCTCCACTAGAGGCCGGCGCAAAGCTGCTAAGCCTTCAAAGGCAAAGGGGCAAGGCAAGAAGGAGGAGGCCAGTGTGGATGTCGCTCGGCTTACTGTCCCCGAGCAGGATGTCGCTCTGCCTATTATTCCCGAGCCGTCTGCAGCGCTCGTTCCGGCGCTCGTTCCTGTTCAGCCCACAGTTGTGACCTGGTCGGGAGGCGAGGGCCGTGTGGCTATGGAGGAAGAAGAGGAGGAGGTGGAACCACCCCTCAAAAGGAAGAAGACTGTTCAGGTCATAGACCGACCGCCGTGCCCATCAGGCCAGGGCAAGGAGAAGGAGAAGGGGAAGGAGAAGGAGCGAGCGACCGTCTCTAAGAAGTGGGTGTCCACGATCAGTCTGGATAAGACTGCATCGATTAGGGACATCGACGTGTCCCTTCAACTTGCTAAGAAGATTTTTCCTCCCCGGGACGTCGAGGTTTTTAATGCTCTGGGGAATAAGGAGCTGTTGGGTAGTCTCGTGCGCAGCTGCACAAGGGTAACTTCATCCCTTTTTTTTAACGGTATTCCTCCTCCCAGGCTATGGCAGTCTCTTTCGCTGCGTATCAGCACCTCGATCAGCTCAATGGGTTCTCTCAGTCGTTGGACTGGGAAGCCCGGGAGAAACACGAGCAGGTCCGTGCTTTGAGGGTCGAACTCGCCAAGGTGAAGGAAGAAAGAGACTTTGCGCGGGCTCAACTTTCTTCTTTGGAGGAGGAGAAGAAACTTTGGGAGGAGGATAGGAGCATTCTGAGAGCTCAACTCGCCTTGGGGGAGGAGGAGAAAGGCTGGGTGGTCGCGGCAAGGGACGAGCTGGAGAAAAAATGTCGCGTGCTGCAGCTTGATAACGAGGGTCTGAAGGGTGAGGTGCTCGCTGCCAATTCTAGGGCTAAGATGGAACAAGAGCTGTGATCCAAATTCTTTCAGGATTGCCACGAGGCGGTGGAGGCCAGGGTAAGAGCTAAGAATAGGCTGAAGGAGTTACACAGCTCTGTCAAGGGGGAAAGAATTGCTGCGATCAAGCGATGGAGAGAGCTGCATTTACAGGACGAGTGCTTGGAGTATGCTTGCGACTTGACTCTTTCCATCTTGAAGAGCTGCCACAACGTTTGCGTTCCTGACGGGTCGGATCGTCCTTCCTTCGAGGATTACACCGAATCGATGCTTCCCACCGAGTTCGGTCTTTCTCTGGAGGAGATGAGGGAGATAGTCGAGGGAGAACGAGAGGTGGTTCCGGATGATGAGCTGGACCTTAGCTCGGACGAGAAGGAAGAGCGATCTCGTGGGAGTGTCTCTCCGGTTCTCCCTGCCATCCCTGATCCTGTCTCGGTTGTTATGCCAACCCCTGAAGCTGCGTTGCCAACCTCTGGGGATACTTCACCAAAGTCGGTTGTTGGCTCTTCCCCTCCTACCGAGGGATGATTTTTTGCTTTTCTTCTTTTGAAGCTCACCTGGTCGGGCTTGTGACCAGAAAAATACAAGAAAAATAAAAACTTTAATTTTTCTCCTCCGTTTTCTCCTTAATTTTGCGAATGAAGCTTAGACCGTCGTTAGTTTCATATGAGGGGTTGCTTTTTCAAATAGCACGTAGCGAACTAGTGAGTTCGACATAAGTCGATCGGTCGTTAGGCTTGAAGGAATTCGAGCGATCCAGGATTCTGTTCTTGGCATCGTCTGGTTCCAAGCTCCCGTCTTGATAACCTGGCCGATCGTGGTCGAGGCCGAGCGATTCAAGATTTTGTTCTCGGCATCACCTAGTTCTAAGATGTCGTTTGGAAACCTGGGTGATCGTGGTCGAGGCCGAACGATCCGAGATTTTGTTCTCGGCATCGCCTGCTTCTAAGATCTTGTTTGGAACCTGGCCGAGCGTTGTTGAGGCCGAGCGATCCGAGATTCTGTTCTCGACATCACCTGATTCCAAGATCTCGTTTGGAACCTGGCCGAGCGTTGTTGATGGCAATCAATCTGTCTTTTCGTTCTAGCGCATTTTGGCGAGACTCTTTTTACCGAGAAACTTGAAAACCCTTTATTAATGCTGATAAGGGCGTGGACCGTTAAAAAACCTGACTGGAAAGGCCAGAAAAAGGTACCCACTACAAATGCGTAAGCAACAATAAAGTACAAGATAAAGAAATAAATAGAGCAAAGCTTATCTATTGATAAAACGCTTTCAGGTTTTGGGAGTTCTAGGGCCTCGGTAGAATCTTGCCATCAACGCTGCGAAGGATGTAGGAGCCATGTCCGACTTGTTTAACCGCTTGATAGGGTCCTTCCCACGTCTGCCCGAGCTTTCCGGGGTGCTTCCCAGCCACCTCGGCCTTTCTTAGAACATAGCCACCAATTTTCATGTCGCTCGGCCTTACCCTTTTGTTGTAAAACCTTGTTGCTTTTTGTCTGATGGCTTCTGATCGAGCGGCTGCCCTATCCCTGTCTTCACTGAGAAGCACAAGTTCTGCTCTGCGGGCTTCATCATTCTGCTCTTCTTCGTAACCCGATACTCTTTGGTTGTGCAGTATCACTTTCACTGGAACTAGGGCTTCTACCCCAAAGGTCATCCTAAACGGTGTTTCTCCTGTGGCTCCGTTCGGGGTAGTCTTGTATGCCCACAACACTTCATCTAACTCATCTACCCAAGACTTACGTCTGTCTAGACGCTTCTTGAGGGCATTCATTATCTTTTTATTAGTGTTCTCAGTGAGTCCGTTGCTTTGAGGATGAGCTACCGAAGTCAATTGGAGCCTTATCTTTAGTCGCTCGCAGAATTCTTTAAACTTGTCGTTCTCAAACTGTCGTCCGTTGTCTATAACCAATACCGTAGGCATCCCAAAACGACTTAGTATGTTTCTTCTCACGAAATTTTCTATCTTCTGCTCGGTGATGGTGGCAACCGCTTCCGCTTTTACCCATTTAGTGAAGTATTCAACCGCCACGATTAAAAACTTCTTTTGTCCCAGACCGAGAGGAAAAGGGCCTAGTATATCCATTCCCCATTGGGCGAAGGGGATGGGATGGCTTACAATTTTTAATCGCTCGGTCGGCTGGTGAGACAGGTTACTGTTCCTCTGGCAAGCCTCGCATCGGCTAACTTTCTCTTGACAATCTCTCTTCATTATTGGCCAGTAATACTCCTGTTTGATTAACCTGTGAGACAACATTCTGCCTCCTAAATGATTTCCGTACATTCCTTCGTGGACTTCAGCCATTGCCTGCTCTGCTTGTTCTTCACTCAAACAGCGTAGTAGCGACCAGTCGTAGGATCGCTTGTACAGGATGTCATTAACGATCGCATATTTGACCGCCTTTACCCTTAATTTCTTGGCCTCCAAGGCTTCTTTAGGCTATACTCCCTCAAGGAGGTATTGTCTGATTGATTCCATCCAACATGATTGCTTGGCGTCTACTTCAAGGACTTCATTGGCTTTCTGAATGCTAGGCTGGTCTAGTCGTTCGACCAGAATGTTATTTTTTGCATCTCGATCGGAAGCTATTTTGGAAAGCGCGTCTGCCCGAGCATTTTGCATCCTTTCTATCCTGCTGACCGAATATTCTTCAAAATTACTCAACTCTTGCTTTACCAATTCCAAATACTTGATCATGTTGTTCCCTTTGGCCTCGTACTGCCCAGTAACTTGGCCGACCACTATTTGGCTATCACTGTACACCTTTAAGTGCTTTACCCCCATCTCTCTAGCCAACTGAAGTCCGGCTATTAAAGCTTTGTACTTTGCCTTATTGTTGGATGCTTTAAACTCTAAGTGGAGAGCATACTCCACCTTTTCTTCCTAGTGTTGGCTGATCAATACCACTCCTACTCCGCATCCCTCAATGTTGGATTATCCATCTACAAATAGGCTCCAGGCAGGGCGTTGTTCGCCATGCGAATTAGGTTGACTCATTTCTGCGACGAAATCCGCCAATACTTAGGCCTTAATCGTCGTTCGTGGTTTGTAGTGTATATCAAATTCTCCTAGCTCTACCGCCCACTTTAACAGTCGCCCGGAGGTTTCGGACTTTTGAAGGCACTGCCTGAGGGGTTGATCGGTCCATACCTCGATGGTGTGACTCTAGAAGTAGCGCTTGAGTTTTCGCGCCGTAGTTACCAATGAAAGAGCCAGCTTCTCGATGGGTGTATACTGTGTTTCTGGCCCGTTCAGCACCTTACTGACATAGTAGATCGGAAATTGTTCGTTATCCTCCGATCGAACGAGGACTGCACTGATTGCCCCTTCTGTGACCGCCAAATAAATGATCAGACTCTCCCCGTTGACGGGACTCTGCAAGACGGGCGGGCTAGTCAGATACTGCTTCAAGTGCTGAAATGCTCGCTCGCACTCATCTGGCCATTGGAATTGGGTGATGTCCGCTTTCCTTAGAATTTTGAAGAACGGGAGGCACTTATCCCCCATCCTAGAGACGAATCTGCTCAAAGAGACTATCCGCCCGGTCAATATCTGAAGCTCTTTCAAACATCGCAGTGAGGGCATCTGGATGATGGCTTCAATCTTTTCTGGGTTCGCTTCAATCCCCCGCTGAGTAATCATGAATCCCAAGAACTTACCGGATGCCACACCAAAGATGCATTTCTCCGGGTTCAGCTTTATCTGAAACTTATTGAGGGTCTGAAAGACTTCCTTGAGATTTTCCACATGCTCGACGACCGTCTTACTTTTGACCACCATATCATCCACGTAGGCCTCAACCGATCGATCGATCTGCTTCTTAAAGACTTCCATTACGAGCCGCTGGTAAGTGGCCCCTGCATTCTTCAAACCGAACGACATCACCTGGTAGCAGTACGTGCCCTGGTCGGTTATAAAAGTTGTCTTCTCTTCATCTTTGATACTCATTTGGATCTGATGGTAGTCCGAGAAAGCATCCAAGAAGCTGAGGAGTTCATGCCCTGACGTGGAGTCTACCAGCTGATCAATTTTGGGCAAGGGGAAGCTGTCCTTTGGGCATGCTTTGTTTAAGTCGGTGAAGTCAATGCACATTCTCCATTTTCCGTTTTTCTTCTTCACAAGCACAACATTTGCCAGCCATTCAAGGTACTTGACTTCCCGAATAAACCTAGCATCGAGCAGTCCCCGAATAAACCTAGCATCGAGCAGTCTCTCTATTTCTTTCTTGATCACCTCCTGCCTCTCTTTGTTGTGCCACCGCTTCTTCTATCTGACTGGCTTGCAATCTGTTCGGATACCGAGAGAATACGACATGACCGATCGAGAAATTCCAGGCATATAGCTCGGTACCCAGGCGAAGACCGATCTGTTTTCTACCAAGCAGTCCGTGATATCTTTGACCAGGTCCTTGCAAGTCCGGAACCTAGATTTGTGAATTTGGACTGATCTGCTTCATCCAGTACAACCTGCTGAGTTTCTTCCACCGGATTCATCCGCTCGGTTTCTTCATCAGCTCTCACGTCCAGGGAACTTGTCAAGACGACAGCTCCGTCAAGTGTCCTCGTTTCTGCCAAGTAGCATTCTCTAGCGATTCTCTGTTGACCCCTGACTTTGCCGATGCCATGGGGAGTTGGGAATTTCATTGCTTGATAGTACATTGAGATGACTGCTCTAAGGGCGTTTTGGGTGGCTCTTCCAATTATTGCATTATAAGCTCCTCCAAATTTTACCACCAAGAATTCAATGCTCTTTTCTATTTGACATGGCTTTTGTCAGAACTTTACGTTCAGGAAGACTCGGGCGAATGGGTAGGTCGATGCTTCAGTTACTCCCTTGATGGGCCCCTTTATTGGCAGTAGTCATTCCTCTGGTATCCCCATCTGCTTAAACGCATCATAGTATAGTAGGTCGACCGAGCTGCCCGTGTCAATCATTACTTGTTTCACCTCATTGCCATCCATATTCAAGTTGACTACTAACGCATCATCATGTAGGCAGCTAATCCCATCCAGATCAGATTCGTCGAATGAGATCACCTCATCGTTTTGCTTCTTCTTCTTTACCGATAAATCCTGCTGGGCATACCTCTTTCTACCTTTAGCGGTCGACCATCCATACCGCATTACCCCCAAAAATTATGTTGATGACCTTAACCAGTCGGTCATCTTGTCGCTCGGCATTCCTGTCATCTCTTGCCCTGGACTGTGCTCTCGCGTCACGTCGATCGTCAGTATTCCTATTCTGCCTCCCCCACCGTTCCTGTTGTTTTGCCTCCAAGGCCTTCGCAAGTTGTCGGACCGATCGGTCCTACTCTCATTAGCTTGATCGAGATTTTTCCCGTGCGTCAAAAATCTGCCCAGCCTTCCCCTTTGGATAAGGCGTTCAATTTCTTTTTTCAAGGCCCAACAATCCTCCGTATAATTGACCGCGCGTCGTAACGCTAATTAAAATTAAAATAACTAGACTACTACTGTAGAGTGGTGAGTCTAGGTCGATCCCACAGAGAATGCGTGCAAAGTTTATGAAATGAAAATAACTGGTGTTTACGAAAAGGGGGGTTTTAAGATTTTTGAATTAAACATAATTTAAATGGAAATTGAAATAAAAAATAACTAGAAACAAAATAATGAGAATTTAACAATAAATAGAAATAAATCTTGGTTTCCGGTCTCCTTCATTATTGAACTTGCGTTGATCATTTACACTAAAAATAACTAATTTATTAGTTTAGCATTCATCGTGGTAAATTTCTCTACCTATTTTCTCTTATGTTTAGTTAACCAAAACATGTATTTGAATTAACCCTTATTAATT
>JANZLC010024249.1:0-10320 GCA_026413385.1 Erythroxylum gracilipes
TTTAACTTCTGATTTTGTTGTAGAAAATTACAAAAAGACAAAGGATCTATTCAACCCCCCCTTCTAGATCACTTACAGAAGAAAGATGAGACTTATTGTGACATTTTAAAGCTTATTATCATATCTACTAAGGAGGCATATATTGAAAATGATAAAGAGAGCGTAACAGGTATAATCCATTAGTTCAAATAGCATATCTTAATGGAATGATTGTGGATGGTGACATTACTTCACATGGGTATGTGTACTTTTTACATATTAAGCTCAATGTTGTGAAATATTGGTGGATTAAAAGATAATAAAATATAGATGTAGAGAAAATGTTAGCAATATTTTTACATCTCCTTGCTTTTGATGAGAGAAATCAAGAAATCAAGTATGATTTTCAGCATTTAGGAGAGACGGTAAGTAGACATTTTCATAATGTATTAAGAGCTATGCTTAAGTTATGGATAGTTATATTTAAAGTCCCTAAAGTTATCCCCAAGAATAACACCAATGACAGATGGAGGTGGTTTAAGGTAATAATAATCATTTTTGGAGTTTTATTTGGTACAAAATTTACTTTTGGTTGATAATGTCTTGATATGATTTTGCTAATTTCATAATTGCCTATGAGCTTAAGATGGTACATATAATAATGTAAATATACCAAATATTGAAAAAGCCCAACATTGCACTAGAAAGAATGAGATTGCCACAAATGTCTTAGGCATGTGTTTTGTGGACATGGAATTTATATATGTACTACCTGGCTAGGAAGGTTCAACTACTGATGGTAAGGTTAGTTTATATATCTCATAAAGCTTGTAGAATTACCTCACACAAATTTTCTTTTCAAAATTAAGAAGAATCCTATTCCTAATCTTACATTTCATTTTTTTGCACATAGGTTCATAAGTTGAGTCATTATTTAGTAGTAGCTTATTTTGTTTTTCACATTTAAAAATCTTTCTCCTTTTAAGAAATATAACTAAACCTATTTAACCCTAGGGGCTTCTTTATCCTTGAAAATTATTTAAATCCTTTTCTAATGATTACCTTGCCCATTATTCTAATTGAAATATTTCAAAGTCCTCTTTTAGTTTTAGGAAAACAAGCTTCAATTCAGTAAACTTTGGCTCCTAAAGAGTTTGAATCTTTACCATACCAAAGAAAGTTCTTCAACATACAACATTGCTATAACTTTGATTAAGTTCTTAAAAATCATTAGATAAATGCAATAATGGACATAAATGTTATTATGAACATAATTGTTAAGTTTTAATTTGTTAGTAAAAGATAGAAATCCATTACTCTAATGATTTATTCTTTTGTGTATGCTATCAAATATAGATTGAAAATTCCTGAATGTTAGTCTCTTGGTAGTTATTAATATGCTTAGGTATTTGAAAGGATGATCCTTGGTTTTCAAATTTAAAATTAAGCATAACTATTTAGATCAATAAGTTAGGGGTAAGGCTTTGGAAACAATCTCTCCACTAGTCAGAGATAAGGCTGCGTATTACTGGACCTTCCCATACCTCGCATCTCAGCGAGATTTCTACTGGATGTTGTTGTTGTTATTTAGCTTAATAAGTAGCCGTAGCTAATATAATTAAGTGGCTTTTGTCTATATTGACTAATAGCCCTGAAAGGTTGTTAGACACCTTTGAAGCATTCACCAGAGTCTAAAAAGTAAATAAATTTGAGTATCAAATAAATCCAACCATGTTGATTTTGGGCTAAGTGAAGGGTTGAATTTATAAATACTACTAATAATTAGTTGAAACCGATATTTTAAAAATCGTACTAGACTAATTGATTTGACCGAAAATAGTATGAACTCATTGGCTATCTGGTTTAGTTTATAAGTTTCATAACCTTTTTATGTAAAAATCGACCGATTTATCAATGAACCAGTCAGTTTACCATTGAACTGGTTGGAGTCAATTGGTTCTTCAACCATCCTCCCTTTTACTCTTTACCATCGTTTTCATTCTTTCCTTTTCTGGAAATCGGTACTCACTCCACAACCCAGAAACAAACTTTACTACCATTACTTGGTAGAAGCGATAGATGCAACTAATCATGAATTAGTAGGAGCCAGCTAACATCACACAACACAACAACATAATTGTGGCCACTAAATACTATTTTGAGGACAATTATATCCTTCAGTAGACATAAATGTGGCCATCTTTGCAGCGAGAGTATGTCTGAGGAATGGGGGAGCTTCGAGAGAGGTTGAACACTTGACCGATAGGGAAAGGCAGGTGTGAACAATCAAAATTCCAAAGGAGAGGAGAAATCTAGAAGAAGAGAGAGTCTTGATTTTCTTGAAACACCAAAGGTTACAGTTGATTGCAGAAAAGTCTGAGTTGGAGTGTGAATAGATTAAGGAAAAACTAGATGGAAAGAAAATAAATGAAGTGCAAAAAGAAGGATAGAAGTGGGGCTTGCGTGTGGTGTCAAAGTAGCGTGATAAAGATTAAACATTAAAGAGTGATGAAAGAAGATGGTAAGAGTTTGGGATGAACAAAGAAGCAATAAAGAAGAATAATCTAGACTAAATCGACTTTCCCTTTTGAATTTTGATCATACACATGTACCTTTAATTAATTGGTTGTAAGAATTTATAATAAGTATGTTTTCTTTTTAGTCTTGATAGAATGAATGTTTTATTTCAATAAAATTATGTCATTTTGATTAACTAAATTAAATCATTAGAAATTAAATTTTGAAATCAAATTTAACATTTTATTTTTCAAAATAATAATGATTATGTCTGTGACATTATGAATGTTTTATTTTATTAATAGGGAAAAAATATTATTTTAATTAATTAAATTGATTCATTAAAAATTAAAATTTGAGATCAAGTTTAATATTTTATTTTTCAAAATAATAACTGAGTATGTTTTATTTTTAGTACGTGACAGCATGAATGCTTTATTTCACTAATAAAACAAAATTAATTATATCAATTTATTATTTTTTAATTATAGAATAATATATATTGGTGCATTTTTTATTTCGATAAAATATTTTATTTTTACTTATTCTTATTATTTTTTCTTTTTATTTATTATATATCAGTTTTATAGTAATTTAATACCGATTGAACCTTTAAACCTTAAATTTTTTTTATCAGCTCAATATTCGGTTCGATTTTTAAAATATTAGTTGAAAATGAAAATTGACTAAATAATTGGACGTATTCATAAAAAAAAGTGTTTATCCTTATGTCATGAGATTGGGATAACATTGGCTTCTCCTTTGTAGGATTCTTTCTTAGCTAGCCTCTTTACGAACAACTCACTGTGAAATTTATAATTTTATCTCCACTTCTGTAAGTTTTGTTTTCTTAAACCTTGGTCTATGCTATAAAGGCTCGTTAATAAATGCTGTATACTAATATAATGGAATCTTTCACCCAACAGTTAGTCTAGAACCACAAAGCGTAATATTTTAACCATCTAAATGAGGCAAAGTTGTAACAAAATTTAAAATAAGTGGCAGTAGCTATAATCAAATAAAAATATTAAATCTCTTTTAAATTAAGTAATGCAAATGATTTTAAGTTTATTCCTCATTAAAGGCTATCAAGATGATAGGAAAAATTAATTATTTTTCAATAAATTACAACCGTACCGCTGTGGAACAACTCGATCATCACTTAATTGCAATAGATAACAACTTAATTTTTAAAATTAACAACAGTACAAACATATAGACGGCACAAAGTGGACACTTGACAACTTAATTGGTAACTTTTCTACCATTCTGAAGACACGTATGAAGTTACAAGACCAATCGTTTGTTAGACATTTTTGTCCTTAGGGACAATTTTGTCTTTCTCCCACTAAGTGGACAACTATTAATTGTAACTTTGGCTTTAAATAAATTATCGGTTAAGTTATGTAATTTGATCTAATTAAAGGTAATAAAGTGGCCTTATAAATGATCTAGATTAATGAGTCAAAGTCCGGTAAAAAATGAATCTCTTTTAGGGTGGACCTGGTCCATATTGGCCTTGTGATGGGGAAGTCTGATATGGAAGTTATATAAAAATTAAGGTCTCCTATAGTTACTCATATCAATCGTAAGCATACGAGTCTCTGACCCGTTAAGAGAGCTTGCGTATTGAAGAAACTATAGAAAGGCCTAAACCGAGTGTCGGTAAACAACTTTCTCAACTGTCCCGGGAAGATAGGAGCTCGTTTCGGCATCAAAAACTGTTTCGAAATCGAAATGGAACTGAAATCAAGTATTCCGCATTTCCTTCGCTTTTACCCTTTCATGTATGATCCTGGGTACGTAATAGGGTCTATGCTACATATTACATGTGGTATCAGAGAGGTTACGTGATTGGGTTGGCAGAAACGAAGGTTTTTTTGGTTTCCATTCTATACAGTTTTTGATTCGTTTTTTAGTTTTTTACGTATATAATTATGTAAAAGTAGTATACATAAGGCTAGCTATGAAAAACGGGTCGAAAACGGGCCAAACGGAGCTAAAAATGGCATCTGGGGACGCCGAAATCGCCTTCCCCGTTGGAGGGCGACGCAACGTCCGACGCGTTCAACGAGCGCACTCGATGTTGCTATAGGAGTTGAGGGTGCGACAGTACAGATGGTGTGTGCGTTGCTCGCGCCAACTGCGTACGCATCACACGCGTCTGCACCCTCCCACGGGCATTGAACCGCGGGCGCATGGCATGTGCCACATTTGGACCAACATGTGGACCGTTAGGATCGGACCACGTGTCGGTGCATCGTGTCTGTGCATGGGCAGCACGTGACGTGCATGCGCCAGACGCATCTAGCACGCGGGTGTGTAGCACACGCGTCGTCCCCACGGGCGCGTGCTAACGTGGTGCCTCTACTACGGTGATTTTCAAAAAAAAAAGAAAAAGAAAAATTTTCAGAATTCCTGTAAAGTGTGTCAGTTTCCTGGTTCGGGGAACTTTTAAAGTGTTTTTTTTAATTTTTTGGATTTATTATGTTCGTAATTGGATTCTGGAAAAGTTTCTAAAGCCTTTTTAAAGTTAATTTTGAGTGCATTTTCGTACTCCGAACTGCACATGAGGGAGACAATTAAAGTTTTATGTCTCCTACGGTAGGTTCGGTATTCGGAAAAGTACGATAGACACCCTCATTGAGATTTTTATTTTTTAAAATTATCAAATAAAGTTTAAAAACAATGTTTTCAGTGTTAGTATGTGATTATTTAATTGTGAATCTAGTTTTTTCATTTATGATCAATTTTCACATACATTATGCCCATATAGAATGTGAGGATGACATAAAGTTGTATCCCTTGTGTTTGTGGACTTTCTAGGGTATTGATGAGAATGGTATTACCAAAGTGGTCTTTCAAGTCAGTATTTTGGATTGTTCTGCTCACATGTTTGGGGATGTCTCTGACCTTATGTTTGGTTATTCGTTCCAAAGGTGTTGGCCTTACATAATGTTTTGAGATGTTCATAAAGGCATTTGATAGAGGAAAGTCATTGCTTAAATGATCTATTCACCTAAAGGTGGTAGTATCATGAGAGTTGATAGTTTGTACTCTGATCGCTTTTATGTGGGGATCTAATTACATATATTATATATTCATTCCAAAGGTATTTCATAATATGTGTAATCGGATTCTCAATAGAGATACTGCTTCAATGTTTTGAGTATCATTGTTGTCCTGCATTTATACTAATTTTTACATTGTCTTTTCTATTTTTCAGTCACCTTTTCAGTCAACAACAATGCCGTCACCATTGAAACCTTAAATGGTTTCAACTTCAAGAAGTGGAAGAAGGACGTAGAGTTTGCGTTGGAGATGGTAGATGTCAACATGGTCATGCACATAGAGAGGCCTCCCCCACTTACAAATGTCAACTCGGAAGCTGACAGAGCAGTGATGGCGACCTGGGAAAGGTCAAATAGGATGTGCTATTTAACCATTAAGAGGTCGATACTTGATCATCGTTAAGTGGATTGGTGGACACGACAGTAGCGCTGGAGTTCATATACAGCATATCCCAGAGATACAAGGTCTCTTCTCATGCTGAGTAGAGTGCCTTGATTAAGGAACTTTTCTCCATGAGGTACACTGGAGAGGGAGGCATTCGGGAGTATATCATTCGGATGGTGCATCTATAGAGCAGGCTGAAGGCATTGGATATAAGGATCACTGACTCACTTATAATGCGTTAGGTACTAAACACTCTTCCTCAGGAGTTTGAGATGTTGGCCACCTCCTACATCTTACAAGATGAGACTTGGGAAATCAATGCTTTGATTTCCCGGTATACTGCAGTAGAGGAGAAGATCATGAGCTCTTCTCATACAGTTATGTATGCAACTGTGAAGGGTAAGGGGAAGGCTAAACCCCAGCAGCCCAAGGGTAAGGGTAAGAAACCCAAACTCTCTCCTCAGATTCAGAGTGGGCAGTCGGCACTGCCTTTTTATCCTATGGATTGTATAGAATATGTCTTACTCCTAATGAAATGTATGCCTCTTCTTATGTTGTTAAACATGTTACTCGAAAGAGAACCTTCATAAAGGAAAAATCTCACATGTTGTGGCATAAATGTCTTGGCCACATTTCCAGGGAGAGGGTTGAGAGATTGATAAAGGATAACATTCTCCCAAATTTGGACTTCAATGATCATGAAACATGTGTCGACTGTTGTAGGGGTAATTGACCAAGATAAAGAAAAATAGGTTAACTTGTACTTCTGGTTTATTAGACTTCATACATATAGAAGTTAGTGGTCCTTATACAGTTACGTTGTGCAATACCAGATGCTTCCTGACATTTATAGATGATTATTCCCGTTATGGTTATGTGTTCTTGCTGAAAAAGAAGTCTGAAGTTCTTGATAAGTTTAAGATCTTTAAGACTAAAGTTGAGAACCAGTTGGAAAAATCAATAAAGATTGTCAGATCTGATAGAGGAGGGGAATACTATGGCAGATATGGGGCTGTAGAATAAGAAAAATGTTCGTTTTCCAGGTATTTGGAATCGATTGGAATAGTGACTTAGTTCACTATGCCAGGTAGTCCTGAGCAAAATGGTATGGCTGAAAAGTGTAATTGTACCTTAAAAGACATGATGAGGTCAACGCAGAGCAGGATTAACCTACCTGACTACCTTTGGGGTGAAGCTATCAAGACAATATTATATATTTTGAACAGAGTCCTGAGCAAGTCAGTGTCAAAGACTCCTTTTGAACATTGGGTTAGAAGGAAGCCAAGCCTTGCACACATTCGTGTGTGGGGCTGCCCTGCTGAGGTGAGGTTGTATAATCCTCATAAGAGTAAATTACAATCTCGTTCAACTCGTTACTATTTAGTGGGTTATCCCAACCACTCTAAGGGCTACAGATTTTTCTATAGCGAGGGAGGAGCCAGAATAGTGGAATCATGGCTAGCGAAGTTTCTAGAATACAATGTCTATGATGAGGGGGGATTCTCACATCCTCCAGAAGATAGTAGGACGGATACTACAATTATTGTGTATCCACCTCTCATACAATCAGTTTCAGTGGATGAAGGCCCGAGTACTGTGCCTATGCAGGCACAGGAACCTATTCCTATTCAGGAAGAGGTTTCTGAGGTACAAGAGCCTATGTAGTTGCGCAGATCCACCAGAGAGAGGTGACCGGCTATCTTATCGGATTACATAGTATATTTAGGTGAACAAGACTATGATATAGGACATGTTGTGGATCCAGTGACTTTTACAGAAGTCGTTTTTAGACCTCATGCAGATATGTGGTGGGAAGCAATGAAGGATGAGATGCAGTCCATGAGGTATAATAAGGTATGGGAGCTTGTTGATTTACCTCAACATTGCAGACCTGTTAGTTGCAAGTGGCTATTTAAAACCAAGAACGACACACAGGGTCAAGTTGAGTGGTTTAAGGCATGTCTAGTTGCCATAGGATTCACTCAGAGAGAAGGAGTTGACTTCAATGTTACCTTCTCTCCTGTATCCTCGAAGGATGAATTTAGAGTGATTATGGCAATAATAGCTCATTATGATATGGAGCTGCATCAGATGAACATTAAAACCGCTTTGTTGAATGGTAACCTTTATGAGGAGGTCTATATGGAGCAACCTGAAGGTTTTCAGGATCAAGATGCAACTAACAAAGTCTATAAGTTGAATAAATCAATATACAGCCTGAAGCAAGCTTCCAAACAATGGTACCTAAAGTTTGATGAGGTTTTGACCTCATTCGGCTTTGTGGAGAACAAAGTCGAAAGATGCTTATACTAAAAGGTTAGGGGGAGCAAAGTCATCTTCATACTACTGTTGCCATAAGCTTATAAATTATATTTTATTGTTTAGATTATCATACCGTACTAGTTGGTATTGGTCGTATTGACAAAAAATTGATATCGTACTAAACTCTAATGCTAGTTAGTATTATCTCTTTTTTCCAATTTTATAAATTATATACGTTATTTTATAAATTTAAAAAACTATCCGAAATAGTATTCAATATTGACTAGTACCAGTATCGTATCATTTCGAAACCAAATTTGTTACGGTATTCAAAAAGTGTTCTATGTGCCTAAACTCCCTTCAAAATTAGAATTTAGTAGTTATTTGATGAGTTATTCTGGTAAAATGTAAAATATCATATGAATTTTTTAAAATGGTAGACTATTAAATTTTTAAATAATTTTTTTATTTGGTCAAAGATGCTAATTTAACTCAGACCTAATTCAAAATTTGAATTAATTTAATTAAGTTAGAATATATAAAATAATTTCATTATATTTTTAAAATATTTTAATTCTATTTAATAAATAAATAAATAAATAAATAAAATAATATTTTTATTTAATTAGATAAAGTCTAATTTGTCTTAACCTTGTCATAAACGGTTCGAATTTGACTTGATTCATTTCTAGATTTGGTGTTATTATAAAGTTGCTTATTGGATGGGGCTTAATGGGCGGGCTTGAGCTCAATCCCTGAAGTTTACGGAAGCAAATACATTCAAATACAAATAACATTTTGAAATATATATTGCATATGTTCATCCCAGGACATCAAAATCCACAACGGAGCTACACTCAGTCGCTGGCGTGTTAGACTACTAAGTAAAATTACATCTATGATACATTACATTGTATATATATACACTTATATATATATATAGATATATGTACTTGTATGAGTAAAACAAAGAAGAAGAAGATTAAATGCAAAGGCTTGGGAAGGTTGCTAGATTGGCATCTCCAAATTTCATCACTTTTGGAAATATTCTATTAATGTCGTTATTTTCTATTTTTTTGTGTGTCATTTTTTTTTATTCTTAAGGTTTGAAGTTATATTTAATGGAAATTAATTTTATTTTATATCAAGGTATATTTTGGATCTAAATCAAAATAATTGCGACAATTTTGAGATAAAAAGATCCAAACTAAACGTTGACATTAATTAAACATGACCTCGTGCAGTAATCAGAAGCTTGAAACAAGACAGATTGGAAGTCTAAAGCAAAACTACGTTAAAAAGTGGGAGTAGTCAAGCCAAAATGCAACACCAAATGAGGAAGCATAAGCAATGACATCTGTCCAAGCAACATCCAAAGCATAAACGTGTGTGAAGATAATGCATGCATGATAGACGACAAGGAATCAAAAGCAAAACGCACAGGAGTATAGGAGTCATTTTGAGGCCACATAGCATAAAGGTTTTAAAATAGATGGGACCTTTATTTGTCCCAAGTGTGTGTCGTTTTGTGAAACACACAATAGGAGTAGACGTCGACAAAAAATGGGGAGATTTTGGGAATTAAAAAAGAAAATCTCGTGAAAGTGGAAAGTGAGGGTTCGGAGGCGTGAATAAAAAGAAAGAGTAGAGGCTTTGAATTGGAGAGAGATACACACGCAGAATAGAGAAGGCAGCAGGCGCAAGTGGGAGCAATGGGGGTCTGAACATCATAAGCTGGAGAGGAGTGCTAGGAGGAAAATCAACACGTAACAGACGCAATTAATCAACAGAGAGACGACGGCAGATAGCATACAGAAAAGGATGCTCGTGACAGTCCCAATTGGAATAGTTAGGAAAATTATAATGTTAGGTAATTAGATTTTTATTTCTTGGTTTACGGAATCCTAGTTATTGAACTTTGCATATTGTGAGACTTTTGTTTTTTTTTTTATTTCAATCGATTTATTAGTCAAGTATTAATTATTTTTCTGGGTCATTATTTGATTGTTTAATTTAACAGTTAAGTGCACAACTAGTTTGTGTTTTTATTCAATCAATCGCTAGATTAAAAAGGTTGACGTTCAATTCTTTTAATCAAAAGTAGCG
>JANZLC010024250.1:0-10318 GCA_026413385.1 Erythroxylum gracilipes
TGGATAGAGTTCAGTATTAATTTTGTTGAAGAATAAATTTAGAATCAAATCCTCTCATTTTATAGTCATTAAATATTCATATACAAATTCAGATATAGTAAAAGTATTTATCGACTATAGATAAATAGAAGCAATTAGTAATGCTTTTCAAAACTTATTTAAGATGTTAATGTGGATACATACGAAAGAGACGGTCTACGCAGATTCATTTAGCAAAAAGTGCATAGCCGATACAATCTAGTTGAAATCAACTACTAAAGAAGATTGAGACAATTTGAACCTTTCGTATTGGCAATGCAAGTGAAACAGGTGTGTTATGTCCCTTTTCTAAGCTTACGACGAGATAAGACAGATTGGTTAGCGGTTTGCAAAGTTAAACCTAGAGGTGTTTTTCAATCATATGGAAAAGGAGAGCAAAGAATTGAAAGTGAAGCATTTCAGGAAGTTGTCACTTTTATAAATGCATCTGTCACATATGACGATAATGAACCTTTGAACGATCCATTTAACAAATATGTTAAAATTTCATCTGGAGAGGATGATGAGGGTCAGAGATCTGAAGAGGAGCCGGAGTTTGATTCTTATTCTTCCGAAGAAGATTATGATTGTAATTTACAATTAAGTTATGATAGTAATTAAATTGTGTTTGTAATTGAATATTTTAATCAATGCCATAAATTATTTCCTTTTCAGTATATTATATACAGTATTTCATTGAAAATCTTATTCAAGGAATGTCGACATGGCGATTGGTTCCTCATGGTAGTAATTCCTTCCGTTGGGAGGAATGTGGCAACATTGTCCCAACCCAAGGAATAAACAATGCAGAAAAAATCGCCACTTCATACACTAAGGATCGTTTGCCTTCCATAGCCGATCTTCTACTGCAAGGCGTTTAGTATGATCTGAACAACGTCTCTTTCCTTATTATGTACATCTCATTTCCTTTGATGAAGTTATTATATATATTCACATTTGATGGTCTATACTATATGTTGTTTTAAGCTGTTTTGAATCTCGAAGATGACATGTATACCGATAGAGGTAAGAGCAATGTTACAACAGTAGGTAAAGGAATAGGGAGATCGGTTCTTTTGCAAAATTCGTCAATTCCACAAACCTCGTCTGGACATTCACGTGTGCATTAATATCCATTTTTGGTTAGTTTAACGTTTTTCTAATATGACATTATGAAACTTCTATACTGATTATATTTTAGGTAAATCAATTCCCGATAGTAGTTCATCTGGAGAGTTAGTCTTTCATACTAAGACCGGCTACGCATTTACTATATCCTCTACTAGTTTAGCTATAGTAGAAACGCTGTTGCAAGAAGGTGTTCAAAAGCTTACACCTGAGGGAAGAAGTATCACTGTTTCAATTGGTGCGTTTCAACATGCCAGGACACTTCTTGGGAGTCTAAACATCGGGACTTATTTACCTTTACCGAATCCCATGTCACATGGAATCAAACAAAATAATTATATCATTTTGATTTATTGTTGCAATATACTAGATAAGTAACTGAACGTTAATATATTGTTGTATTTGTAAGAATTTGTCCTATTTCCTATTGAATGAGGTTGTTATTGTTCTTCTTCTACGATTATTAACTATAATTTTCGTCTTTTGTACCTGAATATGACCTTAAACAAATGGCCTTATTTGCTTTTCCATATATTGTGTCAAATATTGAATTCAAATTCTTATATAAGTATAAAATTCGATAAACAATGATTTTTAGGTAAAAATATGGGACCAAAGAGACAGCATGAGGTAATACGTCCCAGGTTGAGAGGCATGTTCGATGGCACTTACTGTGTAGGTGGATCGTCTCATTTTGCAGCTCCCACTAACTCACCTTCTCCCCCTCCAGGGCCTACAGTTGCAGATGAGGCATCACCTACTGCAGGACATGCTACACCATCCCCATCCCCATCCTCAACTCATATATCATACAATATCGCTTTATTGGATGGCGAAGACGTCTGCCGGCCTGGAGCTGAGGGACCAGATGGAAGAAAGTACGTAAAAATTGATGGCAATCTATAAGTGAAATCATATTACTAACTATTTGTTTTTAATTAAGTTATAGGTTTATCAGTTTTTCATTGTATTAAATTATTTCTTATATTATGTTGGTTCCGTCTGGACTATGTTCCAAAAATATAAAGTCTAAATTTAAAGAACGGATTGATCCTGAGGGTTATGTGTGGAAGAATATCTCTCAGGCAACAAAGGATTTTTACTTTCAGGAGTTTGAGGTACAACAAACATTTATTTTTGTTTTTTATTGATTTATATACCCTAATTACATAAATATTATTACATGATAGTACTTTAAATTTTTTCCTTCTTATTTCAGATAAAAATTTTCTGGGATTTTGGTATCAACGCCATCATACATAGACTATGGGAGAGGTGAGCTCGTACACGTTATTGCGACTTTATTGGTACGATACACAAGTTTGGTGAACGACCGCGTTATATTTCAGAGCAAATAGACAGTCAATGGCAGGAGTATTGGAGAAGCCCTGCAGTAATGTCAATCTCAGGGCGTCACTCCACCAACAGACGTGGAGGCCCGAGGGGAGAGAGCCTTCTTGTACATACGGGAGGATCAATAACCCACCGTGAGCATGCATAGAGACTTGTAAGTATCTAAACTTCGCACTTATTTTGTACATGTTTTACTTTGCTGTATTATAGATGAAGGTAATGGTATAAATGTTTGGTGCCATATATGGTTGTGTTGAATTTTTTTATTTGTTCAACAGAGGGACATATCTTAAAAATAGGGGAAACTCTGTCGAAATTTTTATTAAGTATAGTTCACATCTAACCATTTAGGTTAAATATGCAGGAAAAGTCTTTGGGTATTCTTCCTACACCTACTCAGCTATTTTTGCATACTCACACGAAGAAGCATGACGGTGTGACATTCGTCAACAACCGATGTAGAGAACTGAATGTATGTGAAATTAATGCCTTCTTATTATTTCTTTTATAATAATTTATTTTACGATTATAAATAATCCCTTACTAATGTAAACATTGGTTCCTAATAGGACCAAATACAATAAACCATTCAGCGACAATCTCAGGAGGAACAATATGTTGACGAGACTCAGACGTATTTTAATGTTGTCAGTGGTAGGGACCGTTGTGAATGGATATTCGGGCTATGTTCATTTGTGAATACTTGTTATTCTCAATCCTCCATGTCTAATACAGCAACGTCTACCAGACAAGCGCAATCGTCGGAAGTCACCGAACTTCGGGCCACTGTGTATACATTGATGGAGAGGATGACTCACATACAAGAGAAGATGGACCAGATGATCATGTGTAAGAGCAAATGGAGCAGAATTGCTCGGCTAAGACAGGAGTTGGAGCAGTTGAATGGGAGAGTTAGCACCCTAGAGCACCCGTGATCACCAAGACATTAGGATTGCTATAGTCATTTGCTTTCAATTACAAATATAAGTTATGTACACTGTAATATTTTTATTATCAATTAAGAAAATTTGAACTTTATACCATCAATCAACTTTTGTTTAAACAAATTAAATATATAAATAAATAAATTTAATATGCACAGATATTTCACAACTATTGAAATCATGCATTTTTCATAAGATCATCAAATAAAATTTAATATCGGGATTTTTTTAAAAAATTCTAACTTCTAATTACGGACGAAATATAGAAAACTGTCAGGAAAATGTATAAATATTTCCGACGAAATGAATAAAACCATCGCAAAAGTATTTCAATAGTACTGACTGAATACATGATACAGTCGATAAATTGTTCGTCTTATTTACTGACGTCTTGTTAATCCGTCGGTCTATTTACGACAATGTAATGACGAACACTTAACCATCGGTATATTTTACCGACAGAAGGACATATGACATTTCCGTCATTATAGTTACCTACGCCCGTATTAACGACGTTTTAGTCCATCGTTCAATTCCATCGGTAAATGTTAATACCAACGGAATAATTGGATTTAGTGACAGTTTATACCGTCGATAATTCATTGAGTTTTTATAGTGTGGATCTATTAGGAGACGACTCTTACTAAAATATATCTTATATGTTATTTCTAACCTTGTCTCTAAATTCATAAAATCATGAGTCAATAATCCAATTCATATAAATATACTTAAGTAAGACCTTTTAATTTAAGATAAAATATATTCGAGTTAAAGGTGCCTTAAGTCACTCAATAAGCCTTTTAATAAACATAATTTTATTTTTTTGCTTAAATAATAGAAGACAACAATCACGTTCACAACGTGTACTTAATATTTTAATGAGAGATTTAATTTTATTAATCTCATTAAACAAAATTTTTTATTTTACTTTTAGTTACGATAATTTTGATATATAAATGCGATCGCACACACGTAGACACACATACACACACACACACACACATACATTTTCTGCATCATATGAGTCTATTGGAAACAATCTCTCTACTAGTTAGAGGTAAGATTGTATACTACAGAACCTCCCCAGACCTTGCGTTTCAACAGGACCTTTACTGGGTGGTTTTTGTTATTGTTATTGTTGTTCATTAAACACAAAATAACATGTAAAATATTATATATATAAAGCATACAATTTAACATGCATATATATATATATATATATGTATATGCTTGTTAAATTGTATGCTTTATATATATATGCATGCTTTATATATATGCATGTTAAATTGTATGAATATATATATATATATATACTATAAAGCATGTAACTTATGCACTCATGATTGAATTATATGCAAAAAAAATATCAAGCTTTGTTTGATTCTAGTTATTGATATTCATAATCTATAGTAATAGTTACTGATATTCATAATCTAAAGTAATTTTTCTAACTCCTTAGATAATTAAATTAAATTAGAACACTATACCTAACTTCAATCCAGAAATTGAACATCTTATAGGTTAAATTGAACTTTGATCCCTTCAGAAAATTTGTAGCCCCACATCTCTAGTTTAATTAGAAATAAGAATCAGATCGATTGGAGCTCTATAGCTCAAGATATCTACAAATTACTGAAGCATGTTCAGAAAGTATCTAACTCATAACCTTTTAATAGATCATCCCACTTCAAATTGATCGGTCTTTCTCAAATTGATCTCAAAAATCATAAATTTTAATGGAGAGGTATAGGGATGTCTTAGAAATCTAACACTTTAAGAATTAGATCGATCAGAGCTCTATAGCTCAAGATATCTCCAAAATACTGAAGTCTATTCAGAAAAGTATCCTCTCATACTCTTTTAATCGATCATCCCACTTTGAGTCGATCGGTCTTTCCCAATTCAAAATCAAAACTTATAAATTTGGTATGGAAAGTAAGAGGGATGTCTTAAGAATCCAACGCTTTAAAAATCAGATCGATCGAATGTCGGACGAAAAAGTTATGGCCAAAAGAAAGAAGACAGGTCGGTCTGCCAAAAAAATGGCCGAGCGGCGCGCTCGGCCAATCGGCCAAGCGATGCGCCCACGCGGGGCATTCTCCCGCGCTACTCTGACCTCCTAACTTCTAAACTTCATATATTTTGGCTCCAAACTCCAAATTTTACAAACTTGGTACCGATGGAAAGATAAATGACAGCTCTACTATTTTTACGAAGGACTCAAAAGCAAGTTCGGTCTTTAAATGGGCCAAAAATTTACTCAAAGGTGGCTGATCGATCAGCTCACCATAAACAGTACCAAAACTTGTAAACATCATAACTTTTGACCCAGAACTCCAAATTTTACAAACTTAGTATCGATAGAAAGGTAAAAGAACGATATGCAACTTCTATGAAGAACTCAAAAACAATTTTGGTCTCTATAAGGGTCAAAAGTTCACAACAAGGGTGGCTGACCGACAATTGCATCCTAAACAGCATCAGAACTTCAAAATATCACAACTTTCTACTCCATTGTCCAAAAATTTCATACTTTATATCAATGGAAAGATCAAAACATAATCTAAAACTTTTATGAAGAACTTCAAAGCAACTTCAACCTCTAGCTAAGTCAATTTGTTAATCAAAGTTTCTACCAACTTCATATCTTTCAATTCTCACATCCACAAATAACATATTATACATCATTGGAAAGCTCCGAAGCTCCTCTACAACTCTCAAGAAGGCTACTTGCTCCCATTCAAACAACATCAGCCCAGAACTTACATCAATGCACAACATACACAAAACTAACCCTATGAACACATCAGTCCAGAATTTGACAACACCTGCATTCAACTTCAATAACTCACATCTTCCAACCTCCACACCCAAAAATAGCACATTATACATCAATAGATCAAAACCTAAACTACAATCTTGAAGAAGACCTTTTAATGGAACCACCAATCTTGAAGAGGTTGAAGCATGGCTGAAGAGGACAGAGAGAGTTCTAATTCAGATGAAGTGCAATGATGAAGATAAACTGGATTATGCAGTGAGCTTGTTATAGGGAGATGCTCTTCATTGGTGGGAATCGGTGCCCCATAGTCAAGTGATGCCTCCGGTGCTGATATGGAGAGATTTTGTGGAAGTTTTCAGGAAGAAGTACCTCTCGAGGGTGTATATCCAAGGGAAGGCTAGAGAGTTTCTAAATGTCACACAAAGAGACCTGGGTGTGAGTGAGTATGAGCTAAAGTTCACTCAGCTTTCCCGGTATACGGCCCACATTGTTGCTAATGAGAAGGATAAGTGCCGTAAGTTTGAGGAGGATTGTATTTGGGGATCAAAGATAAAGTCTTGATCCATAATTTCTGTGACTACCAGCAATTGGTAGATGCTGCACTCCAGGTTGAGAAGCTGGAGAATATCAGAAATGAAGTGAGCAGGAAGAGGAAGAACAAGGAGCAGTCTTCTAAAAAGGGGATGAGTACTCTAAGGCATGAGAGGAGTTCAAGGATCTACCATACTCAGAGTGAAGTGGGGAGTAGTGGTTCTATCAAAAACAAGAAGGAAAAAGTAGTCTCGGGGTAAGCCTCGAGTGTAGGAGGCACTGGAAGGATGGGGAGGAGCAAATACACAAACCCTCAATGTGAGCATTGTGGGAAACTTCACCAAAGGGAGTGCTTCAGGTTACTTAGAGCATGTTTTCAATATGGGGAGAAGGGACATATGATCAGGGACTGTTCCCTGGTGTCAAGATAAGAGGGGTCACAGTTTCAAGTCCCAAGAAGAGCAGAAACAGTAAGAACTAGACTAGTCACAGAAGTGGGTAGCTCTGGAACTACAAAGAAGACTAATCCTCCAGGGAGGCCAAGGGGTCAGGCATAGGCTAGGGTTTTTACCATGACTAGAGAGGAAGCTGCAGCCGCACCTGAAGTTGTCACGGGTATGGCTCGGTTATTTAATTTGCAGTATATGTGTTAATTGATTCTGGCTCCACGCATTCATTTGTTTCTGTAAGCATGACATTACATGATGTTGTTTTGATGCCACTGAGAAGTCCTTTAATGGTTAGCACTCCTCTAGGAAGGGGTATCTGGATCAGTTTTTCATAGTTTTTATAGATGACATTCTGGTGTATTCCAAGAGTGAAAGGGAACATGAGGAACATCTTAGGATTGTGCTCCAGACATTGAGGGAGAGGGATCTTTACGTCAAATTCAGCAAATGTGAGTTTTGGCTTCATGAAGTGATATTCCTTGGGGATGTGATTTCAAAAGATGGGGTACATGTTGATCTAAGGAAGGTTAAAGCAGTGGTAAATTGGCTTGCACCCAAGATAGTGACAGAGGTGAGGAGTTTTTTGGGTTTGACAGGGTATTATAGGAGATTTTTTGAGGGATTTTTTTATGATAGCTGCTCCAATGACTAAATTATTGAGGAAGAATAAGAAATTTGTCTGGAGTGAGGAATGTCAGAAAAGCTTTGAAGAGCTCAAGCGCAGATTAACAAGTACTCCAGTTTTGATTTTGCCTACTAGATATAAGGGGTTATACAGTATACGGTGATGCTTCGAGGAAGGGTTTGGATTGTGTGTTGATGCAAGAAGATAAGGTAATAGCTTATGCCTCCTGATAGCTAAAGCCTTACGAATTAAATTACCCAACCCACGATCTGGAGTTAGCAGCAATAGTCTTTGCCCTGAAGATTTGGAGACATTATCTGTATGGGGTTCAAACGAGGATTTTCACCGATCACAAAAGCCTTAAGTATTTGTTGAGCCAAAAGGAATTAAATTTGAGACAAAGGAGGTGGTTAGAGTTGCTCAAGGACTATGACCTGTTGATTGAGTACCATACAGGAAAGGCGGATGTTGTAGTGGATGCCTTGAGCAGGAAATGCTCTATAGCTCATGTTCAAACAGTTTATCTACCGCTATTAGAGGAGATGGCAAAGCTTAGAATAAGTTTGAAGAAGGAGGAACCTGAATGTATTGTTGCCACTTTCAGAGTGAGACGATACTCAGGGAGAAAGTTAAGGAGTTACAAACACAGGATGCAGAATTGAGTGAGCTCCGAGAAGATATTCAGAATGGCAAGAAATCTGAAGTGGTAGTGAGGGATGATGGACTTATGGTTGTAGGAAATAGACTTTGCATCCCGAATGTCAAGGAAGTAAAGGATGAAATAGTAGATGAGGCGCATAATGCTCCTTATGCCATGAACCTGGGTAGCACCAGGATGTACAGAGATTTAAAAGAGCACTTCTGGTGGAAAGGCATGAAGAGGGATGTAGCAGAATATATAAGTAAGTGTCTAGTGTGTCAGCAAGTCAAGGCTGGACACTAGGCACCTTTAGGGAAGTTAAGGCCATTGTCCATTCCTGAGTGGAAATGGCAAAGAGTAACTGATATGTGTTTAATTGTTGATATTTTTAATTATTTACACATAGCGATTATTAAAATACAAATGCTTAAGTTACTCGCTTTAATTTATATTTGATTTTAGGTGTAATTTGGGAGCAAAGAAATTAAAGTGAGTCAAAAGTACCCCATTTGAGATATTTTTTGAATATTTATCTTTGTTTGTCTTTATGGAGAAAGAAGAAGAAAAAAAAATTAAAGGCAAGAAAAATGGAAAATAAAGAAGCATGCATGCATGGCCAATATTTTGAAGAGGAAAGCAACCAAGCCAAACACACGAGGAAGCAGTGTTTTTGAGAGAGGCAAATTAAATTGTCAACGTCAATCAACAGTGCAAGGAGCAAATTAAATGGCCAGAGATAGAAAAAAAATCACGAAAGGAGGCATGACCAAATGGAAGGAAAAGACAAGAGGAGCATTTAAATTGTCACATGTAGAGAGGCTGGAGGCAGCAAATTATAAAGGGCACAACAGGCAGCAAATTAGAAAATGGCACAAGTGAGACGTGGACCAAAGAGAACAGCTTGGAATCAACTAAAGGAGTGTGGCGGAACGCAAGGAACGCAACGTGTAAGGGAGACACGGTAGAAGGGTTTTAATTGAGGAGCAATTTAAATGGTCAAAATCAAGCTACAAAGAAGCAGCGAACTACCAGCGAGAAGGGACATAAGAGAGAAAATGAAATTGTTAAGATAAATGAAGAAGTGGCGTGACCCAAGAGGCTTCATATGGAACAGATAAGAAAAGGAGCTGAGGGTTTAACAGGTGGTAGCAATTAAATGGTCCCAAGGAGATAAATGAATTAAATGGCACAAACCAGCGAAACAATACACACTAGGCATCGTTTTACAAGGAACAAAACGCAAGAGAGGCATGCGTTTTAACACGCAGAAGAGAGGAGCAAAGCAGCAATTGTTTTAAGTTGATAAGTGACCCTTATTCGACTTATCAAGGAATAGTGAGGAGAATAAAACATAGTGAGCGGCGCTAGAGAGCACGCACATAGCAGGCAGGGCGATGGCTTGAAGCTGGGCAGCGTGGTCTTCGATAGAGGCTTGGAGCTGGGCTGCTTGGCTTGTTGTCTTAGGCGTGGAGAAGCGCAGTGAAGAAGGCACAGTGAAGAGCAAGCAGTCAACAGTGGGCATGGACAATAAACCTCAAGGTTTATTTGTCAAATCAATGAAATAGTGAATAGTAAGAATAGAAGGGGTATTTGAGTAGGGACCTTGTGTAACACCCCACTCCCACGATGACCCGAACCCGACATTGACGGTGATATCCGAGTCCGTGCCCCGCGAGGGTGGCGTGCTAAAGCACTCAATCACTTGAAAATCTGTATATTTTTTTTTTGAATCATAAAACACCATATGCGGAGGTCGATAAATCAAATAGGGCAGAACCCCTTTTCAATCATACCATGAAATTTCCAAATTTTCCGCATGCCCAATTGGGCCCTCATTCATTCATACAC
>JANZLC010024251.1:0-10318 GCA_026413385.1 Erythroxylum gracilipes
ATCACGAATTTCATTTTTCTTTGCACAAGAATAACTCACCACCATTTCAATCTTCCAAGAAAAGATTCGGGGTCCAATAACCATGACTTGAAAATTGTAACTCAAGACCCATTTCACATAGTTAACCAACAGTGATAAAATTTAAGGATAATTAAAGTTTCAGGTAATGATAAACGAGATGTAGAGATAATGTTAGGAAACCGGGTCAGTATTCGATCCCGACCACAGCGCAATAGTTACGAAAATTTTTTGCAACCTTTGATTTTCTGAAAACCAAGATCTCTTTAATTCTATAAAATGATTAACACAAATAATAATAAAGCGAAAACTTAATTCATACCTTATTCCAAAGCAAATCTTTGTCTTGTCGAATCCTTCGAATCGTTCCCAAAACTGGTTCTACCCAACCACCGTAGTCGCACAAGCGTCCGGCCTCTAATGGTATCCACAGAATAGGTTGAGAGAACTCTGTAACTCTTACAGAGAGAGTTAAGCAAGAAGTGCTAGCTCCATAAAGCTTAGGCCTATTTATAATAAGCTTTGGACGTTTTAGTAATTTGATTGAAATTAAATTCTAATTTCAATTAAACTTAATTAGAATTACAAATAATTCTAATTAAATACCCATTATGCCCATATAAGATTCAATATCTCATATTGATCCTTATTTATTAAATATCTCATATTTAATCATAAAATTTCGCAAATTTTATAATCAATTCTAACTTGATTAAATTAACTTTACTCTCTTCAACCCAGTCTATATGTGATCCATTAAGTTCCCAAATATGTTGGCAATGATTATAAATTCTAATTATAATTCATAATTATAATTAGATAAATTAAAACTTCTTTTAATTTATCCTTAATTCTTTAATTAAATGATTTGTAATCATAGATCAAGATTGGCGTCTAGCAACACATTATGACCACCCAAATATTAACGAATGTCAAAGTGGTTTTGACTAACCTTTTCGTGCATGATATTTTCGTATAATTCAATCCTTTCATCATACAATGTTCTGATTAGACATAGAGCATGGAATTAATGTCTACTCTATTTTGAGTCCAATTATATTAGTTCTTCGCCATTAGCTATAGATTCAATTAATGATATTTGTAAACTGTTTACAAAATATCATTCCACCTTGGCCAAGGATTTCCTGAATCATTACTAATCGAGAACAACAAAACATTCTTCTTAATTACTTTTGGGTGATGAATCATATCTTTATCACACAACTATCTCCACATAATTCATGCTACATCCAATGACTATCGATTGAACAATCCATGATTAAATAGGTCATGAGTAGTATCAAAATATAGCAATCCCTATACAAGATAACTTTGGTGACCTCAAGTCAAAGGATCACTTATACAATCATCACAATGAGAATTCCGTAGACATACAAGTAATGTTCCAAATAGATTTCTCATATCAGGTATGCTCAATGAAATTGTTCTCTAACAAGCACCCACACGTTTATTTAAGTATCTCTATACTTTATCCTATGAGATCGACTACTTCCTTCATAAGGAAAAACAAAACGTGTGCTAGACTTTTTCTGTTCTATTAATATCCAATCTTAATAGAACAATGACTAGGAACATTTTAGGAATAATACGTAAATGCAATATGAACCTCATAATTATAATCTCATTATAATTTCATTTGCAATGTACAATTATCACATGGACTTTATCATATACATCTGAACATGTATAAGATAAAGAATGAATGCCTTTAAATAATTTGTCACTAAACTACAACCAAAGCGATTGGCTGTAGGGTATAAACCAACATTAAAGACTTTGTATCTATCAAAAAAGAGCAAAAAACAAAAGCACTATGCATAAAAATATTTAGCGACTTTATAAAGTTTCCCATATCAAAAGAGGTAAATATAAAAAAAGGTTTTCATGAGAATTAGTCTAAGCCTATCTATAGATCTATAACTTTAGATTACCTAAATGAAGCGAATAAGTCCACATAAACTTGCATTATGAAGTCAAAAAGAGAAAAAAGATTATCCTAAAAACCATTGATGATAATTTAAGTAAGATTGGCAACCAAATGTTGACATCAAGACAAGTAGCATGATATTCAACATGGTGAACCAATATTGCTCACATGGATCTAATTTACATATGTCAAACATTTAATCTAACATTTTTTTTCATAAAGAAATTTAACAAAAAACATATGTTCAAAGTTCCAACTTCAGAAGGTACAAAACCATGACTCAATTTTCATTAAGAAGAAATAAGTTCAACTATTAAAAAAACATTATTAAAGAAAATGATATAACAAAGTCAGAAGAAATCATAAGAAGCTAAAGGTTAATAGCCATCCTCCTTTCAAATTCTATTATAGGATGAGACTTGAGAAAGAAAAGAAAAGAGAGACGAGAATAAAAATATGTGAGACATGAAGGTAGCAACAAGTGTGAGATGGCTTAGACAAGAGAAAACAAATGTGTGAGGGAACTTGGATAACAGATACGAACAATAAATGGGAGATGAAAGAGATAATGCACATTTTTTTGTTTTCATTCACAAAAATGGTATAATTTTGTTATATTAATGAAAAAAATCATTTTATGTTATATCATAGGTTTAGGCTTTCGTTAGGGTTGAGTTATAACCTAAGCCCAAGCTTGGCCTAAAACCTATCTTTTTATTAAAAAAATCATGACCTATTATAAATCTTAATCAACTCAACCCAAGCTTACTAACTTCGGGCCAGGTCAGGCTATGTTTTCGGTACCTAGTCTATATAAATACATCTTTTCTAGTTCATTTTAAAATACCAAGTACATTTAATCATCTATAAGAGACACTTGAGGGATTTTAGAGAAAGTTCTTATCAAGAGCTTTGAATTGCGAGTTCTTAAGTGATTATTGTATAGTGCTTTAAGGAGGAAGTAACTTGAGCCCTTTCTATTATTTTTAATGAGTAAATTAATAAAAGATTGGCCTTTTCATATCTCTCTTATTCATTTTATTTGCTAGCTTTACTAGGGTGCCTGATTGTGGAGCTCCATTCAACTATGTCCTGCCACACTGTTGGTATACTAGCTATGCTGCACCTATTTAAGATCATGCTCTAACTTTACTTAGTAAACTCACATTGAAGGAACAAATGATTCATGATCTCTTCTTCTTCTTTTCATAAGACACAACGATTTGGTAATGTCATATATCTTCTCAGCATATCAACAATTGGTAACATGTCTTTCATTGCCGCCATCCATAGGGTAGTGGAAGCTCGAGGTGGTGAGTGTTTACACCAAGCATTCCTAAAATATAGAATTCTAGTCGTTTAGCCCTCGAAAAATATCCTACATGATCAATTGGTGAAATTTCTAGTCCTGGAATGTTTCCATATTATGCTATCTTTCTTATGATGATTGAGCTTGGTGTTGGCAATTTTTGAACTCATGATAGTGGGGTTCGTAACTATGATCTAATAACATATTTATTAATGCATCATGATGAGTCAATATTTTAAGAGGTGTAAGTGAGTTCAAGTCATCCACGTTCCCGCCAATAGCCAATTGTTAGTCAAAAAATTTGTTGATTTTCCTTTTTTAATCCTGTTTAAAATTTCCAATATAACTTTTTCCTAGTTTTTATAATAAGTTCCATTGTTGTGGAAACATGTGGAGCAAGTTCAAAGTTCCATAATCTTTTTTTACCTGATATAGAACTCATGTATCCATTTAGTTCCTAAGGTTTACTTAGCCTTCAACAGTCTCTAGGTTCTCTTAGTGAAGATCACCAAATATAATTAAAGATTTTGTGGGAAATAATATATGTTTAAAACACCTTCATCCCTGGGAGAGCATAACTCAGACCATTTAATTCTAGCCTTGTTTTTCTCTTCCTTGCTACCTGACAACAAGAAATTCTTCAGAACTCTATCAATGGTTGAAAATAAATTTAGGAAATGCCAAATAAGTTACTCAGTATATATTGACGAAATTTTGGATAAATATGATGAGTTAGGCCCTACTAGCAAAAGATAGTCTCTTAGCACTCCAACTAGTACTTATTATGGCATACACTTTATCAATTAGAGGTGTGAAGTCTTTGAAGGACATCCTAGATGCTAACATAGGAATTCTAAGATAATTCATTGGAAGTTGTTGTATGGAGAAACCAATAATTGCTACTAGAGCTGAGTTTGTTCAGATCTATTGTACTTTTATATATGTAAATTCCACTCTTGGTACAGCTGAATTTAAGTATAGATAGTTTATGAAACATCTTCATTACAGACAAGATAGTAGCAATTGAATTGGAGTAAGATCCAGGTAGTAGGATCAAATCATCAACAAAGCTTAAATTGATGATTTGATCTGAATGTAAAAAGTTAGAATAATGATGCACTATCTAAATTAGGGATATTAGTGGCTTTAAAGTTGACGTAATAATCCTCAAGTTTCTCCTTAGATCTTTATATGAGAGGGAACATGTAAATTGAATCTTAAGTTCTACATCTATTGCTCATAAATGAATCTAGTAATTAATAAACTATTGAAAGGAAACGTAGAATTAATGTAAGGTGGAAGCTATAAATTCATGATCTAGTAATCTTAATTAATTTTTTATTAATTAGAATGTTTTATTGATGTGAGAAGTTTACAAGATCCACTAAGGATGTGGCGGAACAGAGTAACAATTACAAAGTAATATAATTCCTATATATTATACTAAACTAACTGAATGGTTCTAAACGTCATCCTTAGTCCCATCAAGTTTGTATAGTTGAAGCTTCAAACAACTCCAAATTAACCATTAAAGATAAAAAGTTTTTTTCCTCCAGGCTATGGTCATAAATATATAGTAGCATCCAAAATCTTAGGACAACCATCAATAGTCATTAACACTATCAAAGACGTACTCTATTGCTTTCAAAATTGATTCCAGAACATATCAACTTATGTTTGGCTAAGACATTAGCTTCCACCATTAAGGCTATGACAGCTTAAAATGTAATGTAGCAACATATATATGATCCATAACTTCCTTATGGTTATTACGGAAAACATAAGCCAAATTTCAGGAGATCATGATCCCTTTACGAGATAAAAACACTTTTGTAGTTAAAAATCAATCAATTAAATATATATCAATTTCTGCTAAAAACCTTTTAGGTTTTCTGATGACCTCTAAATCCATTTGAAGAGCTTTGCAACATTCTTTACATGTATCAGATATAAACCCAAGCCACGATCGTTATATTTCTTGCAAACATCTCCATCCTACCATGCTCAAATATCATTTCTAGTTAGAGATACACCATAAAACCTTTTAATTTTTTTCTCTAATTGACCATAAATTGATTTTGGCATTAGGATGACTGACATTAAGTAAGTCGATAGATTATTCAACATTGATTTGATTGGAACTAGACACCATAAACATTGTTAACATCTGACCTTTCCATAAGATTAGCTTCTTTTCAAATTTGTCAATAATTGGCTTTAATATCTTCTTATAATTCACTTTTGAACTCAAAGGTAGATCCAAGTAAGTGAAGGGCAATGTTTAGTTTTACAACTAATCAGGTTAGCACCCATTTGTACTAAATCCAAGCTCATGTTAATGTCAACAAGTGAGCTTTTTTTATAATTTATCTTGAAGCTTGATATAGCGTCAAAGAAATGGAGCAACCTGATTAAGTTGGAAAGTTTCTCTAAATTTTATAGGGAGAATATTAGTGTATCATTTGAAAAATCACGTATTGTAATCTCACTAAAAACATCATGGATCTTGACTCCTTCAATTAGTCCAAATTGTTTTCTTTTATCCAGCATCCTTTTAAGACCTTTTACTGCTAAGATAAGTAAAAGGAAGATAAAAGATCTACTTGTGGCACGCCTCACCCTATTTCGATCTACTTCATTGGGCTTCCATTCACAAGGATATAAATTCTAGTCGATGAGATTCATTCTAAGATCCATTGTATCCACTTAGTTCAAACTTCAGTTCCACTAACACACTCAATATATAATCCCAAGCTACACTATCGAAGGCTTTGTGGAAGTTGAGATTTAAAACCGCTTCTTTTCCATGCCTTAACATTGTGACTTACCTCATTGGAGTTAAAAAACAGTCCACAATCTGTTATTCTTTCCTTAAAGCATATTGGAATTGGAACACCAAAAGATGGATGACAGAAAATAGGATCTTGGAATGAGCTTTTACAATTAATTTATATAACCCATTAATTAGGAAATTGGCCTAAAACCCTTTAAGCTACAAATATCATCAAAGTGATGAAGGATGAGGTTAGCCCCTTTGGGAGAACACCCTTCTTAATTAATTCCACTTCCTTCTCAAAAATCTTACATGCCTTCTTATAAAATAAGAAGTTTAGGTTGTTTTGATTAAGTGCTTTCTCACTATGAATCCAAGCTAGCTTTAATCACAACAGAAGTGAAGGTACCATCAAGTTGTGCTATAGTATATTGGATCAACGTTTCAAAGTCAAGAGAATGGAGCTAATCATGGCATATTCATATAGTAAAGAAGAGACTTATGTATAATTTATGAATTTCAGTGCATATTTATACTCCACCCTCAATTGGTCTCTCATACTTTGATATTACTGTGATTGCATTCCTACAATATCTTAAGGAGGCTCCAGTGTGAAAGAATTTGGCATTTCAACCTCTATTATGAATTTATTGACTTCTTTCTTTTTGTCTCCATAAAATTTTGAGTTATTAAGATCGAGAAAAAATTTCTTACATAAGTCCCAGAATTATCTTATTTGATCCTCTGATAATGTTTGATTTTCAACTAAAATGTCTAGCTGATGTAGCTCTTCCTGTTTTACCTTTAGTTTATTCTTCATATTTTCAAAGACCATCTCATGCCAAATCTTTAATTCTCTTCTCAGAAGCCTTAATTTAATCTTCATATTCTTGTCAACATTTTGGATTCAAGATTTATGCCATAATTCTGTCAAGAATGGCATAAAATCTTAATTAGTGCTCTTATCACATATCAATAGATCGAAATGACCTTGGTTCTCCTATCACTTTTTCAAAAAAATCAATCAACAAGGTTCAGTAGTTTAATAGTTGCTTTTGTAATCCTAATAGCTTTATATGATGAAATTATCGGAGCAAGCATGTACCAATAAAAGATGAGTCAATGAATTACTTACACAATGAATTTCCTCAAGTAAACCTTCTCCATTTAATGATAAATCAATGAGATATGCTTGTTTAAAAACTTTTTTAAAAGTTTTAATAAAATGTAAACCCCATTGATTGTTGACTATGTTTTAATTGATAAAATTCATTAACTATGATCAACTAAGGATTTAAGAGGATTAAGATACACCATTCAGCTCATCCCATAGACTTCTATTATCTTTAAGTTATGTCCATACATAAACAAAAATCACATTAAGTTTATTAGCATATCTCAGCGGGGAAACATCACAATAAGTTTATTCACATATCTTGTTTGCTTTATATTTATTTCTATTTATAGTTTTTCATTATTGATGAAGAATTATATACTACCTCGAGCTAATAAGCTTTTTGGTTATGGTAAGTGAGCTTTTTGTCTTTATATATCTAATGTAATAATAAAAGTTATCTAGTAATTGTTTGGCTTATATGATGATAAAGGAACAAGTTGAGAGATATTATCTTGGCTACCTTATGTCAATTAAAAATCAAAGCTATAGAGCTTAATTTAGTAATAATGGATATGCATGGTTTTGAAATCCGAACCGGATCGGTAACCAGTAGGCTATCCGATCCCGGTAACCCCCAAAAATTAGTCTCCAATTGAATCAGTGCGAACCGGGACTGGTGGAACCGATTGGCTACTGGTTCAATGAATTTTTTTATTTTTCTTTTTTTGATGCAATTATTTTGACATCTAGTGATGATATTTTAGTTATTATTTGAGAACAATTATATGATTGATAGTTGAAAATTTTATTTATATTATTTGGTACTTTTTCTATTTTTTAATATTGCTAATATTATATATAATTAAATATAATTATTGCATAATTATGACGTCATACCGATTCGACCGGTGGTCGATCCGGTCAAACTGGCGACCAGTAAGGCTTCCGGTTCGACGTCTGGTCCAGACTTCAAAACCTTGTGGATATGCAATCATTCAAGTTTGTTTTATTAATAATGAGTGAGATAAAATGTACAAAATTTAATAAAATGTACAAAATTTATCACTTCAGTAGTTAGAGTCTTTTCTGTTTTATATCATTTTTAACCTAATATCAATTCTTGTTTTAAAGAAGATAAATTATCATTATAGAAAAAGTTAAAACTTTATCTAAACTTATATGTTTTCACCAAACTTATCTATTTTGGTAAAGGTTAAGTGTAGGATCTTTCCCACTTTAGGATCAGGTTGGTTTCTTGTCTTTAAAAAAAAAGTAATTAGTTATGAAACTTGAAGAGTTTAGCAAGTTTCCCCTCAACTTGACTTCTATATTTTTTTATTATTCTTTCTTCCACTTATTCCAGTTCAAATCAAAGTTTAGTATTGCACCAAATCCACTATCTTACTAACCTAAAATCGCCCCTATAAATTATAATTTTTTCATTACAAAAGTTAAGCTCCTCTTTACCCCATACTATATCTGAGAACATTTGAGTGCTCTAACCTTATTAACTAAAGTGAAGCCATCAAGTCTCCAGCTAGATTCAGGGCATAGAAAAAGTCCTGGCAACAAGTTACTTTAAAGGGTGAGGGTTGTAACAGGTGCTTACTTTACATTAAGTAATAAACATTAAAGGAGCTAGCTAATTAGAAATAAGCTAGATAGGGCTTTGGTTAATCCCCAGTGGCTTGCAAAAAGCCCTAATAACATGGCTCACTTCCATATTCCTTTAAGCTTAGATAAAGAATCTCCATCTAGAAAAAGTTAGACACACAATTTCCTCTATTAGTAAAACAAGGGGGTATTTGATTGCTATACAAAATGAAGAGAACCTAATGCTAGAGATGCAGATGTAAAGTTGAAGTAGAAAATTGCTCTAACCATTCATAATTAAGCAATGGATAATCCCTTCTTACTAATGAAGTAGAAGGTTCAAATCAACAAGGTAAAAGATGGAGACAAAAATATCAGTTTCTTTTACATTTTAATTTTAAGTAGAAGAAACTCCAATAAGTTTTTCTCCTTGAAGAACAATAATGGTGAAACCATAGGGGGGCAAGAGAAGCTTTAAAATTACTTCCAATTGCTTTAAGAACATAACAGGGAATTTTTACAGTAGTTGTTCCTATGTGTAGTTCTTAAAGGAGTTTATTCCTAATTCACTTAATAACAAAAGGAGATGCTCCTGAAGCCTTTCAATGCTTTGGATATCAAGCAGGCCTTATTTAACCTAAATCATGACAAAGCCTTTGGCTCTAGTAGGCTGAAAATATTCTTTTTTCATAAAATTTTGGAATTTAATAGACAATGTAATCAATAAGTTCATTTTGTAGTTCTTCTCAAGTGGTAGAATGCTCAAAGATCTAAATAAAACCCATGTGTGTCTCATTCCTATGAAGTCAAATGCTAGCTTTTTAAAGGATTTTAGGCCTATCTTTTATTGCAATGTCATATACAAGACAACCTCTAAAATGATTGCAAAAAGGCTTAAGAAAGTTCTGAAGTGTATCATTAGTCTAACTCAAAGTGTTTTTATCCAAGGAAGGAGCAAAGATATCTTAACCCTCACCCAAGAATTATTTAAAAATTATAAAAGAAAAATGGTAATAGGAAGTTGTTCAATTAAAATTAAATTCAACAAGCATTTGAATTAGTTAAGCTTTAGGATTCCTTACAATATTTATTTCCTAGATTGAGAATTGCATCTTAACTATCTCTTTTGTAATCCTGGTAAATGGAGAATTTACTACTTTATTGAAAGAAGCCAAGGGTGTGAGGCAAGCTAATCAACTTTCCCTTACTTATTCACTTTATATATTGAGGTATTAACAAGAATGATGGCCTAGAGAATAGATAAATATAAAGACTTCATCATAAATACAAGAAGTTGGAACAATTTAGCTCTATTTTATAAATGATATCCTACTATTTTATAGAGTCATTGCTACCTTACACTACAATAAAAAGACATACGGTAACAGGTGATAAGTGCTATTAAATATGAATGGTAACACTAATGAGTATGCTATGACAGCCCAAGTTACTAAAGATATAATGCTTTAGTAACAGTTTTGACATGTTATTGTCGAGTTTAATATGACATTTATTGATAGTTATAAATGCGTTTATATTACATTTTATAAATGCTATAAA